>MKEJ01014440.1:0-16311 GCA_001753735.1 Embelia ribes
TTTTAATTTTTTAAATTTTTTTATAGCTGAGGTTATTATGGGTTTCTTTTAGCTCTTAAATCATTTCTAGACAAGTCACCCTTTATCTTTTTTCTCGCAGTTTTTTGAGCATGGAATTGTGTCTCAAAGAAGAGAATTAGCTGATAAGCTTTTGGGCAATGTGCTAACTCTTAGCCTTCAGATGTATGGTTGCCGAGTGATCCAAAAGGTACACCTTTTAAGACTAACTGCATTTTGAGTAAGTGCGTCTCGGTTTATTTTAGTTATTATGAAAAGAGAACAACATACTAGACAAAAAGTAGATCTGTTTCCTTTTTTTTGAATCACCAAGGTTTGATTTTGATATTGTCATTTGTTTAGCGAGCCCAGAGGGAATTAACTATTTTCCTGTTTTGTTGTAATAAACAGCTTGGAAGCATAAAACAAGAGTATATAAGAGAGATTAAAACTATGATGATACTGAGGATTTAGCTCCATTGCATATTTTGTTGGCCCATTCTGCTATTTGCTTTCCATGCTTATTTCAGCTTTGTGTGGTTTTTGGAACTTGTCATTTACACATCCAATTGGTTCTTTATCATTCTTTGATCTTAAACATTTTTGTTTCTAATCCTGTGTTTTTCATCAGGCGATAGAAGTTGTTGATCTCGACCAAAAGATAAAAATGGTGGGAGAACTTGATGGTCATGTCATGCACTGTGTGCGTGATCAGAATGGGAACCATGTAATTCAAAAGTGTATTGAATGTGTTCCCGAGAAACATATTCAGTTCATTGTTACAACATTCTTTGATCAAGCTGTGAGCCTTTCCACCCATTATTTAATTATGTAAATAAAGTTTCGGCAATTAATATATATATATATATTTTTTAAAAACTTGTTACATTATTGATCGGGCAAGTTACTAAAACTCCCCCTGCCTTCTGCACCAATTGAGGTGGTTGCTGAACTACACAGTTTTACAATGTGCAATTCCTTAATTTCGCTTTTAGCTTTAATTGAGGCCTTTTTTTTTATTATTGGCCAATGACAAATTGTCACGCCCTGAATCCTGAATGACCTGGCACGTGATCTAATGTAGCGCGTCTCAACAAATCAACACTATATCAACATTCATTTTGTCTTTAAATCATTAAAATACTTAAAAGTGGCACACCAACTTAAACAGCTCATATGCATACGAAAGTTCAACGGTCTTGTCTCAATGCTACCTAGAAGATGTTCACCCAAAATACTAATTTACTAACGGGATGGCTGAAGAAACTTGAAGTTCGTTGGAGATGAAATGCATGCACACCGACTTGTTCCCCCTCTATCTTCCCGCATCCAAACTTTAACTTCTACTATGTGATGATGGTACCTGTGTCGATATCTGATAGTTTCAAAATATGGAAACATAGCAGACCGTTAGGGCATTCCTTGAGTACAAATAGTACGCTTCTTAATTGAGGCATGAAATGAAAACATTAGATTAATCATACTTGTGAATAAAAACTCATAACAGTTTTTTGAAAACTTGTGATCTGATCGTTATCGTTGCAGCGTGACACGAAACCTCGTTGCTCATCGTTTCTGAACATCATGGAATCCTACACCACGGGTCTTATGACTACGCGCTAGGCAAACACTCAAACTTGAGAACACAATATATCGAGACTTTTTGCATACGTGCTCTAGTATGTATAAAGATTTTTTAGTGGCCTTCCCCACCCTGAACCTCGCATGAGGCCAACAAGAAAATACCGGATCCCCTTAATGTGCTTAATAATCCACATTTTATCTTCCAAAATTCTTCGGAGCCCGTCGTGGCTCAAAACCACATTTCATATGGATTATCTTCGTTGTACCTCAGAGCGTTTCCCAATGCGTATTCGTACTTGCATCTCTTACTCTATCGCAAATATTCCAATGCATACTCAAACTTCTCGTGAGTGTTCGAATTTCTCATACTTATTATACGTCATGAGTGCACGAATAGGCAAAGTTCTTTTCGTCGTTTATCCGATTCCCGTTCGCACATATATACGTAATACACAAATGTAGCCCACACATAATATCAATAAAGTTCACGTCGTTTAGTCGATATATGTACGCTTATATACACATATACATAGAGACAATTAGTGTGTGATGTTCATGATGTTCTCTAAAGATGAGCGTACTATTATTGAATATTCTTTCAAAGATTAATAGGTTTCCAAACATAGTACGTTATTCGTTATCTCATACTAAACATGCATATTACTCGGTCCAAGTTATGTTTTGTACTTATTTACACTTGTAGCTCATAATCAAATAAGGGCGGGTCTAGGTAATCGGGAATACCTTATTACGCGTTTTAGCCTTCTACTTCTACTTAACCAACGCTACTAACGCTACTGGTTAATATTCAAAACCTTCGTATCATCATACCCTCACGTTCTCCCACTTCATTATGCAACAGGATACCCAATTTTCCGGACTTCTTACATATCGCTATGCTTAGTCTCCACGTGTAGTTTTGTAAAGGTATTACTCAATGGTCTACATTTTCATTCATTAGTCTCTCATTGTTAGTCGTCTAGGTGTATGACACAAATTGCTCCTACTTGGGTTATTAAACTATTTTCTTTCCAATCAGTATTCCTTATTCTAGATTTTTTGCACTGCAACAATTTACATGCCTCTCTCTATATATTATATATAGATATACATTACACAACCGTTCTTTGTAAATATAAAAATATTGGTAAACATCCTAATTAACAAGTTAAAGTATTGTTTCTCTCTATTTCCAAAATTCTGTTGCCAAAATTCTATTAGGAAGAAAAATACTACAGTCATAATATATATAAATTCCTAATTTCCTCTTATTCCAAAATTTACCACATTTTTATATTCTTTCTTAATTATGGGGCGTTTCCTAAAAGATGGCAAATGTATTATTTCCTCAATATCCCTGTTTCTCCCAAGGGTCACTCACAAAGCCATAATTATGTTGTGCTAATAATGTCATAAAACAAGTTAACCATCAATTTCTTTCATGACCATCAACATCAAATCTGCTATTTATGAATTATTCCATCTCAATCTTCCCTATATTTCCACAATTCCTATAAATAGCCATGAATTGCCAAAGTGCTCTACAAATTTTCCAAAAATTAGAAAACTCACGAATCTCCTCATTTAGATATTTTCCATCCACACTACAGCTGCTCAACTTCGCATGTATGTGAGTTGGGTACGCTAACTTATCATAATTTGCTATAAATATGTATAAAAATAACAATTATAGCTGAAATCCTCAAAGGGTGCTAAATTTACTCAAGGAATATTCAAACTGTACCTTTTTTTTTTCATGGTTGAGCTCTAAGCAATTTTGATATCAGGAACCTAAACGGCTATCCTCGATAAATGTGCGAAGAAATCACTGAAATTTAGAAATTTCTACAAAACAGAGAAAATAGAGACACCGAGCTTAGGAGGAAGCCTATACATCAATTTTCCCAAATAGAAATGAATTCTAAAGATTTGAAAGGGAGAAATCACAGATACCTCCATTTGATTGTGAGAATAGAGTGGTAGTAGTAGTATCAAACTTTAGAAATTTCATGAAACCCCTAATTTTACAGATTAAACTCAAAATTTTAGAAACACATTCTCTCTCTATTCTCTCGGTTATCTTTGTCTTCTCTGAGTTAAATGGGTGAAAAATGATTTAATTTCACTGATAAACAGATTATAAAACATCTGATTGTGGGACAGGTGTCAAACTCAGAGAGTGACAACACTGCCGACACCTACACTCAAGTCTCACAGTGTCGACACTCAAGGCTCACAGTGTCGACAGTCATGGGAAAATATGCTCTTTTTTTTTTCTTATAGCTTTACACAAATTGATTGCAATTGCTAGTTCAAAGTTGTGGAATTGAATTCACTACTGAAATGTGAGGCGATTTTGGGATTGGGATAGGGATAAAATTCTTCTCTAATTTAGTAATTTACCCTTGTATTCGTTGAAGAAACCCCTTATCAGCTGAAGATGATTCACCATATTAATGTTAGTTCATGGAAACAGAGAATACTGGAGCACTGTGCGGATCCTCAGACCCAAAGTAAAGTGATGGAAGAAATTCTAGGAGCTGTGAGCATGCTGGCGCAAGATCAGTATGGCAATTACGTTGTTCAGGTTTGTGACATTATTGCATTATCTTCCTAGTATGGGCATAGTTCCACAGCTCTGGTCTACACTGTGAAATTATGTTTAACTGAGTAACGGATGCTCTCTACTTGTTTCTAGCACCAGTGTTTCTTTCAAATGAAGTCCAGGTTTATAAAACTGCAATTTAGTATCCTTACACTATTTTATGAGGGTTTTGAAATTCAATATGTATTGTGTAAATAGTTTCAAATTCTTGGCTTTGTTGCACAGCAACAATGGGTGTTGGTTAAAAACTGTAGTATCCATGTCAATTGCATTGTTTGGTTTCTATGAAGTTTGTGAGTCTTTATTTTGTTTGAGTAGAACCATGGGGACAAACTCAGAGAAATCCTGATCCTTCTTTTCTTGAAAATTGAGTTCCTTGAATTAGAATACGAGCTGGGAAGATCATCGGTTCTATAGTTAGACACTAGACGTTCAGGTAGTGCTTCCTGTTTGATATTTGGCATTTACTTTGTAACAGCATGTTCTGGAGCGCGGAAAGCCAGATGAAAGGTCGACAATTATCAAGGAATTGGCTGGGAAGATAGTTCAGATGAGCCAGCAAAAGTTTGCCTCTAACGTTGTTGAGAAATGTTTGACTTTTGGCGGGCCCGCTGAACGCTTGCTTCTGGTGAATGAGATGCTTGGTGCCACTGATGAAAATGAGCCTCTCCAGGTTTGTTTCAAGCCTGATATATTTGCCTTTACATGTCTCGTTATGGTGTGGTACCTGGTTTCCAAACTGGATTTTTTCTCTTTTACAGTTACTAATGTCATTATATAGATGCATTAACAGCAGATCCTTTTCGCTGTTCGTCGGCAAGTTTAAGTGATATATTAATGTTTTGGGTTCATAGGGTGTATGAATCTAGAATATGCAAGTACTAGGAACCATATTGGACTGATATTCTCAAATAATGAAGGGCATCTAGAAGAGTCGGTAAGAAAGGGAATCCGGTAGTACACTTGGCATTGTGGATTGCCTAAAATAATTCTCTTGTAAATTGGGGGCAAGAGAATATGAAATGCATATGGTTCTAAGATTTTATGTTTGGCATGAGTTCTATGTCAAACATGCTCAGTATCTGGAAGGCTACTTGTATCCAGTGAAGCCATTGCAAGCTTGAATAAATAAGGGAGAATGTGCTATTCATTTTTCTAGTTCTTGTGTGCTATCTTTACTTGCAGATGGTGAACAAGTATGTAAATAAACTCCTGTGCATTTTTTACTTGTCCAAAAAGTGTTGTACATCTTTTTTTTGCCGAACTCATTTTGTGATGTGAACCTAAGATTAAGTTGAATTATCCATGAGATTTTTATATATGAGCTTGTTAGTTTGAGACCAAGTAGCAACCTTGTCCATCTCCTACTTTTTGCTTATTGCACAATCGCCATTTCTCTATTCAGGCAATGATGAAAGATCAATTTGCGAATTATGTTGTGCAAAAAGTGTTAGAAACCTGTGATGATCAGCAGCGTGAGCTGATCCTATCTCGCATCAGGGTTCATCTGAATGCTCTGAAGAAGTATACTTACGGGAAACACATAGTTGCACGTGTGGAGAAGCTTGTTGCAGCTGGAGGTACTTTTTTTTTTCTCTTGGTTGGTAAATGCATCTATGTTTATCAGCTCTGCCCATCTCTTTTTCTGGTGACATTGTAACTCTTCCTTTATCTCGTCTTACCTAGTGACATCTAGTTCCCCCCCGGGTTTTCTGTGAAGCAATTCTTTCATCTATGTATTTATTTGGCTACAGCTCAAATCAATGCCTGCTTATCTTCAGAATCAGCCTAAAAGCTATGGTGTTACATTATTCATTTGGTTGCACAACTTGTAAGCTACCTATGGTAGCAAATAATTTGAAAATTTGCTCATAAGCTTTGTATTTTTATACTAAAAATTTTCTGGTTTCTACTGGTTTATAAGTTGCAACCAAACAAGCCCTCAAACTTGTTATGCAACACATTTTAGAAACTAAGGGCAGGAGTGCACTTGGTTGGGCTAAGAATCTGGATTAGTGTGGTCTATGGCCAACTTGATATATAGTCTGCCTGAAATAGCATCTCTCTTCTTTTTGCCCCATTGGCGACTTGATAGTTAAAGTGTTGACTTCTGGACTTCAATTGCTTGACAGAGAGGAGAATTGCTATTGCTGTTCAGTCTTCACATCCGGCAATATGATAGGAAAGAAAGTTGTACAGCTAACCGGAGGCTAGTTTGAGCTACCTCTCTTTCTTTCTTGCTTTCTTTCTTTTCTTCCCGTACGTTTTGCTGCGGTGCGAGCTTGCAAATAAAGTTGTTGCTTGTACTAGAAATATGTACATTGTGTAGTCCAAGGTTTATACATAGAAAGAATTGATGCTGATAAAGTTGAGAATATTTCAGTTTCAAGGGTGTGAAATCAACAACTTATGAGGTAGATTACGATATAACGCGCTTGTAAAAAGTTTAGCCATGTGCAGAGTTGATGACTAGGTGAGGGCTGGATTTTTTGTTTTGGTACCGACCTTTTATGACACCGTTTTACTTATGGTTGAGTAAAATGTTATTTCTTTTTTATTTTTCTGGTCTTTATTATTTCCTCATACAAGGTACCTTTTGTTACCCCTGTGGTTTGATTAATGGTGTCTGTTTTACAACTGAAATGTGATTAACAACTGATTTGATGCTTAACTTACATCTGGTATTTGCCTATCTTGATCAAACCTCATGGCCAATTAGATGGTCTCATAGGCTATCATTGAACAGTGTAAACCCCCGTCCTAAGAAACATTATAGCCTGGGAAGTTCCTTTCCGACATTAGATTTGCATTTGATAACATTTCTGGAATGTCTTCTAGTGCATTTTTGAAATGTCTCAAACTTTTCATTCATCAACTATACAAATGCAAGGAGGCAATGGCTTGTACCTGTCCCTATCTCGATCAACGGCTAAATTTTGAGTAGTCAAGTGCAGTTGAAGCAAAATCTTCATGCCCTTTTAGAACCCATTGCAATCAAAGTTTAGGAATACATTGTTATAGATACCAATGATTACAAAATCACATTAGGGCTAGAAAACGCAACAATGAATTCCTCTAAAGCAAATTTGAAATTGTATTCAAGTTGTGCTCAAAATTTTACAGTTTGTAAGTAACTCTAATCTTCATCTTCTTCCTCGATCTTTTGACCAAATCCTCTGGGTCCAGCTCTAGCTCTTGCCCTCACTTTCTTCCCACTCTTTTTCTTCTTGTTGGCCTCCTCTTTCTCAAACTTCTCTTTCTCCCCCTTCTGTAAGAAATCTGTCACCGCGATATAGATAACCTATATATATACGCAAATCACCGCTAAGTTAGCCATAACCAGTCAATGGGAGGAGTGACAAATTCTCAATACTCTTCAAGTAAACGGAAACGTCAGGGAGAATACAGCGAGGGCTTATTTTTGCTGCAAACTCAATTTTTTTTTCATGTTTTAGCTCTTAAGTTGTGCGATTAGTTATTTGACCTATCAAACATGGCGTGCCTTTGGGAAAAAAAATTAAGGTCGCATGGATGCACACGAATTAGCCAAATCTAAATGACAACATTTCATTACATTTACATTGATGGCATCTTCGTATGCAAACTTTAAGCAAACAGAAATAAGCTGTTTTTTTTCCTGACCAATAATAAAGCTTTATTCAAACAACAAAAGAAATTTCAGTTTAAAAGGGCGATCAAACTCACTACTACTTTTTAAGTAAAAAAGCCAAAAATATAAAAGTTAAAAACTGCAACCAAACAAATCCTAAATAAATATCGAAAAGTTGGAGAAAAAAAGCAAGTGAATAACAATTTTACCCCAATGGTGAGAATGGATAAGCCGATGAAAGCTATGAAGAGAAGAATCGAGATAACGTTTGAGACCCCATCGTCACCAGCAGAAACTGGTAGCTCATTATTCTCAACTGGGTTCACGTCTGAGGCCAAAGAATCTGCAGAAACAGCCGAGATTCTCCAAACAGGGGAGGGTTTAAGTGAAATTTGAGGTGGGTTTTGAGAGTGAGCGGCTCTGAGAGGGGGGATGGAGAGAGATGAGATGAGAGGTTTGGGGGAGAGAGTGTGGGGTAGAGAGAGAGAGGGAGAGAGAGGGATAGCCATTGGTGTGGTGGACATGCTTCATCTGCTCCCACTTGGGAATGGCAAGAAGTGATAATCATAATAAAAGGACCCTTTTGAATGACACATCATTTCATATAAAAGGAAAAAAAAAAAAAAAACATTAGAATTTTAAAACTTGAATGAATTATATTATAAATGATAAAATTACACATACAATAGGTTTGATAATTAAATACTAGACAGAATATGTGATGAATAATTCTTCCTTGAGTAGATTACGTATTATTCTCTTCATATATTTTTATTTAATAGGTTAAAATGATTATGCAACCATTAGACTTAAACCTCAGTTTGAGCTTCGTTGGTTCTAATTCAAGTCTAATGGAGTTCGAATATGCCTAATATTTAATTAAAATCGACACCTCAAATTATTTTCGAATGAAACTATGGGGGCCGTTGTGTGTAATTATTAATCAAATCATATATGTGGAAATATCTTAGCTAAGATGTCCACGCTGGCACTTGGACACTAATCTGATTTTGCACTTTCCACCACCCCTCTCTCTTATTTTAATCCCAACTTTCCCCTTTTCTCCCTCTCCCTCTCTCTCTCTCTCTCTCTGTAACTACCAGTTCTCATATGACAATTCTCTCTCTCTCTCTCTCTCTCTCTGGTTTTCGATCCGATCAATCGGCGAATTGAGTCTCCGGCGAAAAGCAAGGAAGCGATGACGACGGAGTACGACGCCGGCGGCGGAGAAGACGACCGAGTGTCGGAGTGGGAGCTAGGGCTACCGAGCTCCGACGACCTCACCCCCCTATCCCAACTCTTGATCCCGCCGGAGCTTGCGTCGGCCTTCAGCATCTCGCCGGAACCCTACCGGACCGTGACCGACGTCCACCGCGCTTCGCAAACCACGCTCTCGGCTATACGGGGGGAGCCAAAGACCTTCGAACCGGAGGAGAACGGAATCCGAGGGACGGACGACGGGCTCGTGGAAGATGCCGATGCGGCCGATGATGTGTCGAAGACGCCAAGGCGGGCGAGGCTGGTGTGGACTCCTCAGCTCCACAAGCGGTTTGTCCAAGTGGTGGCTCACTTAGGTACATGGACTGATATATGAGTTTGCTCTCTTATAATTTTTGTGTCAAAATTTTTAATCAAAAATTTTTATTTGTAAGTTTCCTACTAGCCTTTCTCATTTAATTTTATATCTCATTTTTCTGAAACCATTTTACTTATTGTAAATCCACATTTTATAAATTGTCTACACCACTGTGTAAAGTTTGTAAAAAAAAAAATGATAGAATAATTATATGATATAATGAAATACAAAATTATGTTTTCCTCCAAATCTTAATTAGGGTTTTATAATTTTTGAAACAAAAAAGTTTTTATTTTTAAAGAGAAATTGTGAATTGCAGATTTTTCCATTGGGAAAGTTCTAGAAACTGGAAAATATGAAAATACTGCGGAGCATTTATCATCTTTGATTTCTCAAATAAAAATAAAAAAGGAGAAATCTTTCAATAAGAAAGATTGCTGTGAATGCTCTTAATTTTTAGTATAATTTCTTTCTGTAGTTTTAGATCCTACAAATTTATGCTTATATATACTGTGCGCCTGCTTAGGTATGAAAAATGCTGCCCCAAAAACGATAATGCAGTTGATGAACGTTGAAGGATTAACCAGAGAAAATGTTGCTAGCCATCTGCAGAAGTACAGACTCTATTTGAAGAGGATGCAGGGGCTGTCAAATGAAGGGCCAGACCAGGATGGCCACTCGTTTGCGTCCACGCCAGTAGCGCAGAGCTTGAACGAGTTGGGTGGGCGTGGACGTGTGGCAATGCCGGTGCAGATGCCATATCAAATGATGCACGTACCGGTGATGTCTGGTCATGGGTCTTATCCGTGGATGCAGCAGCAGCAGCAGCAGCATGGGTCAGTAGGATCGTATCACCATCATGCAGATTCTAACGATAATTAGAAATATATTCACGAAGAGGTGAATTTTTTTTTTAGGTAGGTTTTTTGTTAAAAATGATTTTTAGCAAGTGGTGGTGGTTCTGTTCTGACAGCTGAGATGAATTAATAAATATAGAAGTATTGGTTTGTTGGACTCAAATCTGTTGGTGAAATGTGATATGGAGTTTCATTAGAAGTAATTACCGTAATCTTTTTGGCTTTTAGGGGACAAATTTAGAAATCCAGTAAAGAACCATTTTGCAAAATCTAGTCAAGTTGTGAAATTAAAATATGTATCGATGACATCATTTAAACCCGTAGTTACCATGGAACTCAGTTGGACATGGAAAACTCGTTTCTCTCGGAAATTGTTCTGAAATGGAAACTCTTCGTTTCCTAACTGTATGGAGACTTGCCTCTGAAAAATTTCCGTAATTGTAGGAAACTTGAAAAAATAACAAAATAAATCATACCATCACTTTTCCTCAGATGATACTATTTATGATATTACCGTGAGTCATTTAATTTTATGTGTATATCTATCTTATTATTAGTAAAACATAATTTACAAAATTTTCAAGGGGAGATGTATATTATTTATTCGTTTGGTTATAACTTACAATATGATTGCTTTATGTTTCCTCTGTATTTTTAAGACCACATTTCTCGCTTCCGTTTCTCTGTATGTTTAGACGACTTCTGAAAGTACTAGTTTCAATCGGCAATGCTGCTTGTAATGATAAGCTGAGATACATTCGCAAAGAGGTGATTTTCTTTGCCTCCTGAAGATAGTTTTCTTGTATTAAGTTTCAATCAATGGTTGTTTGTTGTGCTGCTCGCTGAGATGAACTAATAAGTACAAAAGTATTGGCTTGGACTCGCATCCGTAGGATATGAGATAGGGTTATTGAAAATTAGTTCCGTCTTGGACCTGCATAATGTGGGATTAAGAAAAAAGACAGACTCTAGTGGTGTACTCGGTGTTCTGGAAATATTTTTTGGTTAAGGATTGAATATAGTCAGTGGTCGTTATTGTTGTACTTATTGAAAAGATTGAATAAATAAATATACAAAGAAGGGTAGTGTTGTGCTCCCCATATTTTCTCAAAAATGGGATCCCAACAAATATGAACAGATCAAGAAAATGGTTGTCTTGAAAGCTGACGGGTATTTGATACGTAAATCTGGAAATCAATGCTAATGCTTTGTCTTTCGAGCAAAAAAATTTATAATTGTTTCTATGGCTTATATTACAATCAGTTTCTGGTTTATGGAAAATGTGCTCTTTTTCCTATTGTGATTATTTGTGTTTGAATCAAAAGAATGATGCTAGGAGAAGGAGATTGGGTGGGATCTCCAGCTTTTATGCATTTAAGAACGGGGAAAATAAAGATATGGCTATGATTGTTTTTGCAAATTTTATATTGCTTTTTATGATGCATCTTTTGCTGCTAAATTAAATGATAATAGTTGCATTGTGTTATGTTTTTTGTAACATGATTTAAACTGCATCCAGTATCATTTCTTTGTAGAATTCCCCGAACGATACTCTGCAATTTTCATTGGCATAGAAATGGATGAATTAAGATCTAAATTGAAGTCTTTATTATTATCTTTGTAAAACTTTTGAATGTTTCACCCATTATTTGTTTAAATATCTGAATGGGGTTTGAACATTGAGAGGTTTTTGCCAATATGCCATATTTTTATACCTAGTAGCTTGAAATACTAGATTTTTGAACGGTAAAAAAACAAATCTATATACGTTAGTCGTTATCTCTTGTAAACAAATTATTAATTATATTCGCTTGCTTGGTTTTCAATTTCATGCATTTTTTACCAGCTTTAAGGTCAAAACACCAATTTGACACCTTGTGTATAAATTTAAAAGTGTTTGCGAAGATCACCTACCACAAGTTATTCTTTCTTCCTTTGTTTAGCTTGCTGGATTATAGAATTGAGAAAGCTTAGAGAAGATATAGTCAAGTTTTTGCTATCTGTTCCCTTTTACTATAAGTTTGTTAGTTCGAGTGCAAGACCAAGCCAGCTCTTCCCTCACAGATTGCAAAGAATACGAACAATTTGTTGTTAGTGAAGGCTAATTCATCTGCATTGTGTTGTTAGTGAAGGCTAATTCATCTGCATTGTGGTAGCATACCTCAAAGTTTGCTCTGGAAATTTCTATTTACAATAGATTTCCCAAATATGTGTTTCTTGTTTTCTCTTGTATTTTCCTAACTAGCTCGAAAACCATAGGCGATCTAATCACGTATCTATGTCCTACCAGCGTGCATCATGATTTCCTGATTGCTGCTATGCTTTTACATCCAGAAGATACATATATAGGTTCATGTATTGTCTTTCGACAAGGGATACAGTTTAATGAGTATTTTCTTCCGAAATTTTGCAATTTCCGATGTAATTTACTTTGGGGATACTGCACACATTGCAATAATTTTTCTTCAAGTTTTTGTGGCATAAAATCCATATCATCAATTTTCAGGCACTTGCCCATGATCATTTTTTAGTTCGTTCTGTGATCAGTAATTTCATCATTATCAGAAGCTCTTGATCACCGTATGTACGAGTAATTTCTTGATGTCTATGGCTGGTTTTGTGCTTGACAAATTTCAAGAGATATAGAAGTACTTGACAAACCTCACGTGTTCAATTGACAATTTCTCTGCCCGGTTGTTTTGTTAGATTCTTAATTGGATTTTACCATACCACGCTATATTTTGCATTCACCGATCCAAATCATGCAAATGGTCCTTCGAGGTAGGACGATGTGGTCTTGCAATAACATCCTAGATTCACAATTGTGATTCTAAATCTTATGATCAACTTCAGAATATCGTGTCAGAGTCGTCATAATCATAACAGTCTTCTTGAAGTAGGTTAATCAGACCGTGTAAGATCTACTTGAAAAAGGATTTTAAGAGTAATACTCTTTATTTGGGTTTCGCATCTTCGTGTATATACCAACTTCAACTCATCCCTAATTTGATTTAATATCTTATTAAACTAAAGGCATATAGAATCATATTTACTATGGAAAAGATGGGATATCAGTACTGCTTGTGTGCACACTAGTCTGCTAGATCGAGTTTGTATCCTGCATTTTTTCATGATATTACTTTGCTTTGAGTATGCAGTTCTAACCTCTTGTCTTACGGTGATCCAAGTTCTCCTTTTTACTATGTTTATGAATGCCTAGCACTCTCCATTTCTGATAATCAAGAGCATATGGGACCATTTTCTTTTCCATACGCTTTCGACAAATCCTGACACCCAGTCGATCTCTGTATGATTGAAAGATATTAAATGATAGAAGCCAATGAGAACATGGGTTGCGTACGATTGAAAGACAGTACACGAAAATTCTACAACACGTCACGAAGGAAAATGAAACCCGCAGAAGACATACGCCTCATATCCAATGGCATGCTCAAAGCCAACAGCATCTAGGGACCAGAGTGAACTTCCTCTTCTTCATCATCGTCTTTACTCTCACCAGATTCCCCCATTGCCCTTCTTCTTCATCGTCTTCTTTACTCTCATCGGATTCCCCCATTCCCATCACAGTCGTACAATCCTTACGACAACAAACTTCTCCCTTGCCTATCTAGCTCGAGCTTAAGCAAATGCTTAGCTGCTAATGTCATCAATATTGACGTTCTCTTGCTGTTCAGTATTATGGGCCTGCTAAGACGTCAGTTTGAAATCTCCAGCCCTTGAAGAAACGGAATTCACAACAATTGATGAAAATTTGTTGGTAAAATTCAATCTGCATGCATAATAATACACGGACCTAAAACAACTTTTGAATGTGTAATTGTAACAGTTGAAACAACTCAGCTTGCGAAGCAGCTCCAAAAATAATTCTGTTAGCATACTTATAAATGAGCCTAGCAAATATTTGAAACTTAAACCAACTGCAGAAGACATCTCAAAATCTCTCCCCAAATCTGAAGAAAACAGTGCCGGTTCCAGAGTTGTGATCAACTGCGTACTCTGCTCGTACCAACCCCAGCTTCACGCCAACACCGTATGAAGAACCATGACCCATTCTCCTGTACACCTCTGTTGGGTTTCCTTTCACATCCTTCGAACTTCCTAAATCATTTCCATGTTCTGCAAATGCATACACATGCGTGTTTCTCACAGGTACCCGTAACTCAGCTGCAAGCTGTAGGAGTAAAATAAAACATATTAATACAAATGAGAGTTCAGCTATGGCATTTGACAAGGTTCTTATTTATGGCTCTCTTTCTGATATTCAATCTCTATGACCTGACATCCGACAAATCATTATCTACTTTTTGCGAGAAAAAAGGGACAGATATCCTGAAAAACCAATTAGAATATTTATTTGGATAGAGGGTTTTTTGGTTTCTTTTGTTAAATAGAAAAGTTCAGAAAAGTCTATATGAAAAATTAACTGTTTAGAAACTCATCTTACAAAAGCCAGTCGATTATCAGTATTACATAACAGTCTGCACTAAAAACATTCCTATATATTGCAACAATTAGAGCGAAATAGTAAGTCTGTCTCTACCTCAAGGATATTACGGGCTGCGCCTATCTCTCCCATGTTATACCCCCGGACTGAATAAGGTCCCCCAAGTGTAAAAGCATCATAACTAGCCAGGTCCCCTATGCAACCGCCATAATGTCCGTGAAGGACTAGCACAGGTGGCGGTGGTTTACCAGCGCCTTCCTCCACTTGTTTCAGTTGGATGAATTGTGTCAATGTTAGCTGATGCCTGTTGAAGAAAGGGTAGTTGCTTCCCACTCCAAGCCCTTGGTCAAGCTGCAGTTTTTGTATATATTGATCAAAAGATTTAATATCTTACCAAAAAGTCATCATCAGTAATTCATAAAAGAAACATGTATACACATCCTATAGACCGAAGAACATTCCCCTTGAGACTATTAAGTATTCATTGGTAGTGATACTCGGAAGATGTGATGTAGTACTGTTATGTATATGGTGCAATACATGGAAATTTATTATTCAGCAAGTATTTATCAGTTATCATTAATCAAAGTATGCTTTTGTTTGGATAAGTAATCAAGGATGCTTCATCTATACATTTGCACAATGTTGATAAAATATTACATAATTTCTAATAACCACAGTACCACACTGAACAGAGATTAACAATTGCTAAAGGATATTGTCAAATCAACTAGCTTTATGTGGCCAGATTAATCTCTAGGGAGGATAAACACAACTTACAGAGACGTAATTCCTAGGTTTCATACCATTTTTGAGAAAATTTTTATTAAAAGTGAGATATGACAAAACGGTGTTCATAATGAGAATGGCAACCTAAATCCACAACTTTATCAGCCCACTATGATACAGAAAATCAGGTTATAACTACACCACCTAAGAGCATTTGCATCAGATTCTCTTAACAGATTCCCTAAAATACAAAAAAAATGAACTTTATCTCTATTTCACATAACCTCTTTTTTTAACCTTCTGCATCATATTATCTATCACATTCTTTACTATATTAAAATATTATTTTTATTTACCCACTCACTTACTTAAAATTCCACACATACTAATTCATTTAATTGCAAAATATTATTATTTTTTACATTCAAATTTATATTTATAGTTATAGTTATAATTTTATTTAATAATTTGATATATGAATAAAAATATGAATAGTGTTGCCCCAAGGTTTTAAAATTAAAACATATTAGTTTTTTATGATAACAAAATTATGAAAATAATACATTTCTTGTATTATTGCGTGACTAATATTTTTGTTAAGTGTATATCAATTTTAAACCTGTCAAATCATATGTAAATCAAGTGTGAAAGGGATCCAAAGTGTTACTACTCGAGGCATATCCAAAATAGATCTGAATTCCGACGGGGTGTCCAACAACGCTCCCAAGTCGTCGGATAGCCGGCAAGAATTCTATAATGAGAGCATATTTTTGAACCAAGTTCTTAGAATTGGCTAAGTGAATCCCTGTGTACGACGGGTCTTTCATCGCCGGACAGACGCTAAACAGACGACTCTATCACGCCCTGAATTCCCATAAGCCCGGGGAC
>MKEJ01014450.1:0-10477 GCA_001753735.1 Embelia ribes
AAAAAAAAGAAAAAAATAAAAATAAAAACATAATTTTTTAAAGGAAATAAAATTAAAAAAAACAACGCTACTTCGCCAAACTGTCAAACTCATTCTACATCATAATAACTCTCAGAGTGCACAAATTAAATATACTATAGTTCGCATGCAGTTCTAATATCAACACGAGAAAGTAAATGTCATAATTTACAAAATAACAAAAGTTGTTTGATTGATCAACACCATAATAGTATATCACAACCTGTTCTTTCTTAATGAAACACTAAACACCTAAGACAACAATAAGAAATAATACAAAAATAAGTCTACAATATCAGCTACACTATGCTCCGAAATTATACATAATGAAATATGAGGCAACATAAAATGGCTACAATGTCTATAGCTCCAAAAATACATATATAACTCATCCAAGCAACCTCAGCGAGATCCGTCACTGGCCTCTGCACCTACAACACAATTATGACACAAAAATAGGAAAGAAAATTTTCGAGTTAGCCTACTAAATAACACGATATACATGATGTTATGCGGTGCCAATATATATATAATGTAACATATAAGGGTGTATGAAATGCAATGCAATGTCTATGCAATGCAATCTCGACATCGTCCAATACTAACACCAACCTAATACGACACATAAAAAGGTGGGAATTAGTATCTCAATACGTCTATAACCACCCTCCTTGGAAATACAGTTATAGTAAAATATATCCCTACGCATGTTTCCTGACTTTCATGGTAAGGCGTCGAACATTCTCTTTGCTTTCAACACTAAAAAGTGACACTTGTCCCAAAAAGAAATAGAAAATGATCCAATTTCCTAATGAATGCAACTCGACACATTTTCTTAAACAACACTTTAAAATCTTTAATTGTAAATCAACAACATATTGAATTCAACAACACTTGAGTTTCTCACTCCAACACATACTCAATACTTCAACTTGTCAACACGTTCAATACTTTCAACACTTTTCGTTTGAAAATCTCATTTTCAAATTCTCAACACTTTTGAATTCATTTTTCAATTTATCATTCAAATTAATTTTCGTCAAATTCTCATTTTATCAAAACAACACTTTTCAAATATCATGAAAAATGCAATGCCAACACCATGAATGAACGATACATAAATCAATGTAATTCATTGTCAATACATGCACATACTTTATTCAACACAATTAATTTCAATAACAAGAAATTAATATCTACAACTCATAATTAAAATATGAAAATCGACACATAAATTACACGTAAAGGTATGCATATGTACTCATGCATATATTGTTATTTTGTAGTCTACTTGTACCTATAAACATGCTAGAATTCACTCAAAAGCTATACGTCAAAAGCTCCAAATTCTCTTTCTTCGCCCATTGGTTTGATCTAGCTACAGAAGTCGAATCAATGCAAATTTAGAGGAGAAAATACTATGCTCAATATGAGGATAAAAAATAACAAATTTAATTTCACGTACGAACTTGCCACGAAAATTGAGGAATAGTATACAAATGAGACAAAAATCGAGACCCACCTCAAAATGTTCCTTACGCTTCAAGGATTAAGAATCCACACTTAGAATTCACAACTGCATCGGGAAAGAGATGTAATCAAGCTCCAAAGTTCCAAATTATTTCCCCCTTTTTTTCTCTCTCTTCCTATCAGATTTTCTAAAAATATTATAAGCCAAAAAATGATATTCCACACCACTTATGTCAGTCAAACACTTAATTGGATCAATCCAACCGCTATCGGATCAATCGGTTCCAACTTTTGGATCTATTAAATAACTAGTTGGATCAATCGGACCTACGGGAATTGAACTCTTACTCAAGTCCACATTTTTGGTCAATAACTTTGAAAAACACTCGTAATCATCACTAGACACTAACAAAAGTGTTTCTCAAGTTTCAGAATGCCGTTTGAGTGCCTAAAATTCAATCTACGAGATGTTACATAATTACCGTCAAACTCTGACACAACACCGCATCTAATTCACATCGCACTACGAAACCAAGCTCTCACATTCCTCAAAATACGTCATGACATCCTTATACGTCTTTACAATACATGACATGTTATACTAGTATTATAATGCACATACTAACACCCATTAAAATGCAACGTCAAGTAAAATCCTACGTCAATATCACAACGCGAACACCTCAATACTTATGTCACATTTTTATGCTAATGCAACATTTCAATGCTAAATAAATAATAACATTATTTATTTAAAAATAAAAATTTCTTGGAATTTTTGGGACATTATATATATATTTGTATGTATATATATATATACTCCATAAAAAGTACACAACTTCACAAAGCGTTTCATACAATTTTTCTTCCGAATTTACCCTTCATCTTATTTCTTTATAATAAAAGTCTTCATACCCAAAATGGTAAATTAATTATTTTTAAATTGCATATATTTTGGTAAGAGATAATATTGTATCTTTAAATATTTTGATTGATAATTATCTCAAAAAAAAAAACTTAAGCAATTTAAAATAAAAATATCAAAAATTAAGGAATTACAGTTTACAATTGTTCATATATTTACCGAACTTAACAAAATATTTAAATATCATATTAATTCTCAAGAGTATAAATTAGTGTCGTGAGTTTATGAGGTATATCGAAATTTATGTATGATGAATATTTAAAATCCCGATAAATGATAACTACGATACTTTTATATTTTTATTAAAAATTATTTGAAATAATTTTTCAATTTCATTTTTATATTAGTATGCAATATTTTATTAGAATTTTACAAATTTTATTAGATAATAAAATTTGTAAGCTTCGTATATAGCACGTGTGCATATGCAAGTATAGCTAAACGATGTTGGGTAAGACCAAACTACTGACTTTTTTAATTTATTCCTATTTTTTTGAGTTGCTTTAGAAGCAATATTATGGTTGCTTTTAAACTCCTGCTGATTTATATAGTGCTAATTACAAAAATACTCTTATTTTTTCTTTGCATTTTTTTTTTTTATAAATTCTTAATTTTTCGTAACTTAGTACTAAAACTTAATTATTTACCAAAAATAGTGATGGAACTGATTTACAAAGAGGTTTTCAATGCTAGTTTCAATAAACGGTAGTGTCCCTAACTTGCTAAATAATACTTTCTCCATCCATAAATAATAGGTCTAGTTTGACCCACACATAAATTTAGGTAAATTCTAACAAAAACTTTTCAAACTTTGAAAAAACTGCAAAAACCTAAATCTATTGCTATTAATTCTTGTTCTAATTTTTCGGCTCATAATGACGGGTCATGACTGCAATACAAGAAATTTACTACTTCTCAATATGTATTTACTTCTCATAAATCTCCTTGTTATGGTTATATTCTCGATATTTCTATCAAAACTTACTACCCAATTTGAACATAAGAAAAAATTTCAGTTTATAACAAAATTTTGTAATCGTATAATATTTCGTAGTGAATTTTAAATATGCACTAGTAAATTAGGTACCCATACCAAAATTTATTTTTCTATTGTAAATTAGGTACCCATACCAAATTTTATTTTTCTATTGTAGTTCAGTCTTCAATTATGAAAGATTATAGTTATAATAAATTTAATTTTGTAATTTTTGAATATGCCAAGATAGAGAATGTGTAATGTTTTTGGGAATCCGAAAAAAGGTGCCACTATATTTCTACTATCCATGAATACTCAATTATTATTATTTTAAGAAAATTAATATGGTGATCCCTTCATTGTCACCTTAAACTTCTCTATTCTCGAGGGACTAGTCTAAGCATAGCTACTATATAAACCCCACCTCACTTGCACAAACAAATCACCATTCCGAAACAAACTTCTTATTTTGTCAACTTATACCATTTCTGCACCTCCTCCTAAATTAGGTTAGAATCTTTTTGTGTTCAAATGGTATTCGTTTGAATAAATGTTTTAATATTTTATGTCAAGGGACTTGAAATTAGGCAGTGGTAACTCGATCAATTAATATATACTCCTATGTATCTATCTATGCACGCTAATAAACACTTATGAATTACAACGTTATAATGCAAAATTTTAACACTGTATTACTATTTTTTAGGAGTTGTCTAAATGTTATATATCTTATCATTTCTTATTGGACATTCAGGGAAAGAAAAAAAAAAGGAAAGATGAGCAGGCCAGGGGATTGGAACTGTAGGTCATGCCAACACCTCAACTTCCAGCGACGAGACTCGTGCCAACGGTGTGGTGACTCGAGGAGGTCTTCGGGACAGGGAGTAGAGAGAGGTGACAACTACGGGATTGGCTTCGGAATGGGAGGAAGAGGAGGCGGCGGAGGAGGAGGCTCATCTTTCGGGTTTGGCTTCAGTAGCGGTGGTGGTAGTGGCATCGGGCCTGATGTTAGGCCTGGTGACTGGTACTGTGCTATTGGCAACTGTGGGGCCCACAACTTTGCCAATCGCTCTACCTGTTTCAAATGCGGGGCCTTCAAGTCATCAGAAGATTCCATTGAAAGGTTGGGTTTTGGGTCATTTGGGGGCGGGGGCAGTGGCAGTGGCAGTGGTGGTCGCTCTGGCTGGAAATCTGGTGATTGGATTTGCACTAGGTACATTTTAACTAAATTGGTATTAATCTCTTTAGTTGTTTTTGATAAGTAAAAAAATTGTTCATTTCTCCATTAATGTCTATCATCCTTGCAACACATTCCCCAAAGGCCCATTTGATGTAATTTCTAGGTATTATATGACACAAAAAAAATTAATATTTTAAATTTATATTGAACAGATCAGGGTGTAACGAGCACAACTTTGCCAGCAGGATGGAATGTTTTAGGTGCAATGCACCTAGAGACTCTTTTGGCAAGTCCACATATTGATCACACCCTCCAATTTTTGTCCTCCCTTAGGTGAGGATAAATCACTGTTCTTTGTATGCCTTTTTTAATAAATAAAATAATATATATATGTAGTTTATCCTTCCAACTTTTTACTTTTTATTCTATTATTTTTATATGTGACCCTTTAACTTTATTTTTACTATTTAACACCCCACGACCCATATTGTCTAATGAATCTTTTTCAAGTCTCCGAAGTAAGCCAACAAGAGAAAGTGAAGACATTTTTTTATTGTTAAGGGATGGAAAAAGAAAACAATCTTTACTCTGCACAACACTTTTGTCATATAATTTCTGAAAATATACTTTAAACAAGCACTAAAAATTAAAGTAATGCAAAAGTTACCTAAAAAGGATATCCAAAATTTTTGTAAGAAAATAATCAACTGAAGTTAGTACAACAAAATCAAGAAAAAGAATGAAATCTTAAATTGAATAGCTGAAATTGGTAATCATAATTGTGTTTTACTTATTTTATATTTTCCTCTCAATCTTGGAGATCGAAAAAAAGTTTCATGATTATTGTGGAACACAAGGTCTTTTTTTTTTCTTTTTTCTTTTTTCTTTTTTGCATTTTAATTGACTACACCGACGATTTCCTAAATTGACTTAAATTAAAAAAAAATAAAAAATCATTGAGGATTCTTTAAGAAATGGGTTAAGCTTTAGGAGTTTGTGTAGAGTATTAGTGAAATCATTGTTTATATGGTAAATTTTAGAACAAGTAACTTTGGAAGTACAAAACAGTAATTTGTACATAGCAAATGAGAATGTTAGCAATGGTCATCATTTGATCTTATTCCACTAATAGAAGATTGGCTGATCTAAATTTCAGGTACTACAATATGAAGGAGAAAATCAAAGGAAATCCCTTTTAATACTTTAGCTCAAGCTGATATTCTCTCCCCAAACCGCTTGTTTTTTGATTTTTTCTTTTTCGGTTCTATTTTATAATTGTTCTAGAAATATTTCATGAATATGTTGTTTTCAAAGTTCTTGTTCAAGTAGGCATAGTTAGATGCTTCATTTTGTGAGCTTTCGTAGCATTGATCTCCATGATTAAAACTTGGCAAGTTGGCTGCATGCGTACGCAAAAAGCATTGTTCTTCATTAAATTGATATAAACGTTGTACTTTCGTTTTGTTTTGAATCCAACATCAGTGTGTTATTTCCAAGAATTTCAACCATAATTATTGTTTTGAGTATGACAATGTCTTTCTATATGGGTTTTAAGTTCTCTACAATTTAATGATATGACTGTGAAAATAAAAATTACATGCATAATACAGTCATGAAGCTACTAATTTATTGTTTTAAATAATTTTCTTACTCAAGTATTTTAAAAAGACTCAATCAAAGGGAAAAAGATAGACAAGATTGTTTTAAAAATGGAAAAGTCGCTAAAAAAAAGTACTTATGAACATTAACTTCGGCAATCATTTTGTGTCCACCCAAGCATAAAAGAAAAAGCGTTAAGTTCTTTTTTCCTTTTGACTAGTCTTTTTCAGAAAATCTAGTGAATACCTAATCGAGAAGATCTCAAAAAATAATTTTGAACTATTAGCTGAATCAAAAAAATATACATAAAAGCATTGGATTCCCATGCTTTTCAAGTTAACCTCTTTTATGGGTTTCCCCTTTGACCTGCTTAACTAAATATATAGCCGGTTTATTTGGTTGTAACTTTTAAATAAATGAATCAGCTTATTGCTGATGAAAAAAAAAATTAAATATATTCAGTTTAAAATTTTCAACTTATTTTGACAAAAATAATAAATAAGTTAAACCTTAAAGCAAAGCAGAAAAACATTGTCTAGTTAAACAAATGAAAATCATGGACCAATACATATATGATATGCTGTTATGATTTTTTTTATTCATGCTAGCAGAAGTTTGTGTGTTTTTGGCATGGATTTACACAATTTCTATATAATAAAAATATAGTAGAATAAAAAAAATCTAAGAAATTATTTTGGATATTTTTTATTTAAAATAAAAAGGTTTTTAATTATTATCAAATATATTACAAGACCAATATAAATAGCTAATGGTAAAATAAATCACAATTTATATTTTTACTATTATATTACACTTTTCACTGATTATAAAAAAAAGATAAATTTTTTTTATATTATATTATATTATGTATATAGAAGATATCATTGCTTTCTTATAAGAAAGTCATTTATCTTAGATATATATTATAAAATAAAATTTATTTTAAATAAAATATGAATATTTAATTAGAATATACATAAATCAAATATCATATATGTTGAGTTGAGATCAGCTAACATGTGACGTGGGTCATTTTAATTGAGTTGGACAATAGCAATGTTTTCTGTTTTTATTTTTTATTTGAAGATGTAATAACAACTAATTTAAATAAATTAATTTAATAATTGATTATTATTAAACATTATAAATTTGTTAATCATCGATTTAAATCTCTTATTATCTCTTAATAAAATATGTGCAAATTAAAATTAATTCATTACAATTTTGGGCACGATGACTTTTTCTACGAAGTTATAAAATGAAGGATATTGTTAGAACAAAAAATTTATGAAACATTTTGAGTTGTTTGTACTTTTAAAAAGGGACTCTACCAGCCCCAAATAAATAAAAGGCTTATTTTAATTTTAACAAAATTAAGTATAAATTAGTTGCAGTGGTTGTAATATTTAATTTCTTACTTATTTTACTAAGATACCCTTTCTTGAAATGTGAAAAATTTTGTTTGTTTACAAGAAATTACATTTATTGAGGATATATATAAACAAAATGCTTATTTTCATTAGGAAATTTACCTATAATATGGAAGAAAAAAAAAAGGAAAGATGACGGTCAGATTAGATTACATTGGACAACTATTGATTACTGATCTTGGTGCTAGGGGATTACGAGACTTTATTATATCTTCCTCAAAACCTTGCACTTATCCATTAACCTCATTATTCAAAATTTTTGGATGGGTACTCTAATTTTGGGCTTTAATCTCTGCCGATTGTATTTAATCCAACGGTCCACAACCTGTTATGCTGCTACTACACAGCTATAGAGCGGCCACCCGCTTTGCACAGCTATAGAGCAGCCACCCGCTATGCAAGAGTTCCTAGTAGTTTTTAGTTTGAAATCCTCGCGTGTTTGTAATATAGTACTCCATAAACAAGTCCTTGCCATTAACATCATGCATGTAGACTCGGGTCATTTACTAACCTAACATGCCATCAGTTTCGCAAACATGAATTTGTTCACGAATGACAAATTCACCTGTAACACTTGTGTAAAACAATTACAAATTGATTTCCGATAGCATCTGACCAGAATATGACAACATTCTATAAAAACAAATCAAATATTCAATTAACGAGTCAAATAATATGAAGCCTGTGATTATGATTATCATGTCATCAAACATAATATAGAGCAAAGCCCAGCCAAACTGCATCGCCAGATAAAAGAAATACTTGGGTAGACTCAGTTTATCGCACCAGACTCCGTAATATCCAACACTTAAATTGACACACACTTGTGTGCTAGCATATGCAAGTATTTCTTCAACAAATGGTTGCAAAATTAGCTTTTCCAGCTACTTCGAGAACGATCAAAAAAATCAGAGCTGTACTCTTGACTTCCAAATGCCGTTTGCTGAAACATTCTGATTTGTGCAGATTGCTCCCTTGAATCGACTATCATGCTTTCTCCAATCTTTGCACCATTAGATAGACCCGAGAGTTCATCTAATGAGTCCAGAGCTCTCACCACCTAATAAGAGATGAAGTTTTAAGCTTTTCTGTATGCAAGAAGATATAAGAGTTTGAAAGTGATGGGGGTTGGGTTTCTGAAATCACTTTTCTAGGATCTTCAAGACATTTTTAGAAATCCGAAGAGTTTTGTTTTAACAGGTCCCAATCTTTTATTTACAAAAAATGTAAACAGCATCCAAGCGGTTGAGTTGCAAAAGTTTCATTGTTTTCAGTTCTGCAACCAGTAAAATGGGAACAAAGGCTGAATATTTTGCGAAGGGAACCAAATGGACCATAAAATGTTGACTACTAAATAATGGCTTGAAATCATGGCTGTGCACCAACCAGATTCCAAATCTATGGTTTTTAAATCACTAGTAGCACATAATTACCATACAATGATAAAATTGTGTTTGAACTCATAAACTAACAGCCCACAGGATATACGACATATAATCAAATTCTCTTGATTTTAGTCATCGAAATAAAAGTTGAAAGAAAAGAAAATTTAAATCATCTATTTCAGATGTTGGTGATACCTGACTCATCCTCGGCCTCTTTATGGCTGAATGGCGTATACAAGCTGCAGCTGCTTCAATCATTTGAAACACCTCAGACGCAACATAATTCTTTCCCAGTCTCGAATCTACCAACTCATCAAAATCATCTTTCTCAAGCGCTTCCGTAAGCAAAGGGCGAGCCTACAAAGGAAAATTACACAAATAAAATTGTCATAACCCTTTAAACATTACAATTGCTACTTGACTACTCCTATGTTCGACGATAGGATCAATGCATAGGATATTACCATATATTATCTTGCAATATTAAGTTTTACACATTTCATATGTTCCTGTTTGTAAGTATTAAATTGTTCTCTTTATTATCACACTCTCAAGGAAAAATTAAAAGGGATGAACATGTACATGTGTGTGCATAATAGAATGAGGGGAAAACTGTAAAACCAAGCTAGCGAGGCCAATTATCAGAAAGCTTACCCATTCAACAAGGC
Source organism: Embelia ribes (assembly GCA_001753735.1). Taxonomy (NCBI): domain Eukaryota; kingdom Viridiplantae; phylum Streptophyta; class Magnoliopsida; order Ericales; family Primulaceae; genus Embelia; species Embelia ribes. The sequence goes on from MKEJ01014450.1 coordinate 9,652, forward strand.
TCTCTTCGCCATAAGGTTGAGATGCATCCACAGGCTTTCGACCAGTAATAAGCTCCAAAAGTACAACCCCAAATGAGAAAACATCAGACTTTTCCGTGACCTTGCCACTTGTTGCATATTCTGGAGCCAAATATCTAAAAAGAACCGAGAACACTTGTGAGATGAAAATAAATGACATGCATCCAAAAGTTCTATCACCAACACGAGTAACAACTAGATGCCCATAGGCAAGCATATAAACAAAATCTAAAAGAAAGCTCAAAATTTGGCTTGTTTATTAAACAAATACATCTCCAGTAGGTCGTAACAAAAAATTCAAGAGCGACTTGCAAGTGGCCCTATTTGACATTGTATGTGTTTGTTAAACAAACTTTTAAATTAAGTTGGGGCTCGAGCTTATAATATACAATTCAAGCTTGAGTTCATTAAAGTTTAACGAAGAGCTAATTCTAGTACCCACCCAAAAGTTCCCATCACTCGAGTAGACACGTGTGTGTTTGTGTCCGCTGCTAGTTTTGCCAATCCAAAATCAGCAACCTGTCACTCAAAAGAAAACAGGAAATTTGGGCCGATGATGAGTATGCAATCTACAGAAAATTGGATGCTGAAAAAGATGTTAAGAGGCATAAAGCTCAAAAGACAACAATTGATATCGTCACATTCAAAATCAAGCAACAAACATGGCAAATCTGAACTTATACTGCTTTAAGGAAAAAAGGAAGAAGAGTTAATTTCAATTTCCATCCCTAAACTATAAGGCACGTTCCATTCCTGTCCCTATACTTTAATATTATGCGCATTTAATCCCCAAACTTTACCTATTGTG
>MKEJ01014462.1:0-11443 GCA_001753735.1 Embelia ribes
ATAGAGTAATCTCATTGTGATGGAAAATGGAAGACATGAATCTCCTATAGATCGAAGGCTAGCCGTTGATATAATTGATATTCCATTTTTCAATTGCTATGAATACTGATTTTTTCTAGTATAGAATAAGATATAAGGTTGTTTAGCCCACCTGGGCTTGCATACATTATATGGCGAGTAATTCTATTCGTTGCATGGTGCATCGGGACTATCTATGCTTTTTCTTTCTTTCTTTTTTTTTTTTTTTTACAATTCGAGTTTTCAATGTGTAGTCTGATTAAACCAAAATCTCTCAGACTTAAAATCTAAACGATCAAACACGTCAGCATTTAAGGAAAAAAAGACTAAAACCTTAAAAACTCTTACCAAAACAGCTCATTGCACTCAGTCGGGATAAGTAAGAGAGTGCTTATAATCCAAGTAAAACATTGTAAAAAGCTACAACACAACTCTCTTATTACCACCAAAGACAATGTAGTACAAAACAAAGCACAATCATTCTCATCACACGTAACATCCATATTCCTAATCAACCAACAAGATCATAGAAAGAGAATGCAGAGAGAGAACCAAACCACCGGCATCGAAACTTAAACAAGTTCCTCTTCCCTGTGGGTCTCAATGACCACATCGCTCGCAGGGTAAGCCGCACAGGTGAGCACAAACCCGCTATCAATCTGCTCATCATCAAGGAAGCTCTGATCAGACTGGTCCACACTCCCGCTAATCACCTTACCCGCACAGGACGAGCACGACCCGGCTCTGCACGAGTAGGGCAGGTCCAACCCTATCTCCTCGGCCTGGTCCAAGATGTACACATCATCTGGGCAGTCAAATTCCTTTTCACCCTCAGGTGTGAGTAGCTTCACCTTGTAGGAAGCCATCATGGTTCCAGCAAATCGGCCCGACTTTAGCCCAAACAGGGCTTGGTTGCCGGGGAGGGCACGTAGGCTAACAGCTGGCTGGTGCTGGCGGAGGAAGGTGGTGGTGAACATGGGGCTGGAGAGGGATGCCATGGTAGATGAGTGAGAAAGTGAAGGGTTGAGGAGTCTGAAAAGATAATGTTTATGGGTAAGCGGAGAGGGGCTTGTGGAAATAGTGTGGAAAAGGATGAGTTGGCATGGAACCCTATCTGCCACGTGTCACTATGGTGTGGTTCAGTTTATCGTTTTATCATCGTTGAGGTTCACTAATATGTGTGGACGTGCTGTGTGCATGAATCACAAGTCTTGGATATGTAAAAAGAAAAATGGAAAATATTAGGACTACTCAAGAAAAGGATACGCCACCAGAAAAGGTACCAGAGAAGGTATCCTGGTTAATGATGTAAATATCTGTGGGCAACAAATTTATGGACTATTCAAGAAACCAATGCTGACTAATGAATTACATTGTATGGACGATGGTGGGTATTTTTTTTTAAAACTACATTGAAACCTCCTCCGACACAACACGAGAATTTCGTGGACTCGTGTTGCACACATTTGTGTATATGCATGAATATGCAGGAAACAAAAAAAATAAGAACATTGAGGACAATAATTTTCTCTCCCCTTGTCTCTTAGATATCAAATCCTTGCCACTCCAAAAGAGCCACATAATGCACACGTTTAACGAGCACAAAAATTCATTTCCTCAAAATACTTTCCCCGAAATTTCTTCATACATACAAGTATGACACATTGAGATTGTAATGACGATTTCTAAATATTCTAGATTGATTAAAAGAAGGCTCACTTACCGCCCAGGAACAAAAACGGCAAAAATCTCAAGGGCTTCCTTGGTCTAGAAACATGCTATCCTCAAATTATGGAAGCTCCATCTATGCTTCAATCTTCATGGTAAAGCCCTAATCACACTTGATATTTCTATATATCCTTCGTACGAACAAATTTGAACCCAAATAACCAACAGCTCCTGAAAGAGAGAATTTTTTAGCAACTGAAGAAATTATACATGTAAATCTACAAGTGCAGTTAGTGCAGTGTGAATAGTTAATTACAATGGTAAGATATAAACAAATTTTGAAAAAAAGATGGTTTTCCATTGGCCTTAATAAATAATAAAACCAGCCAAATATGACACGTGGAAGGCGGAAGTTTATAATATTGACTATCCAAAAATAATCAATAAGATTCAATTTACATAAAAAGTTATCACACTGTCATGAAGATAATGAAAGTCAGGCCAAGGTTTCAATGGCTACTCAAGATTAACTATATGCCGATGCTATTCGAAAGACTTTCTGGTAAGTGGTTTGATATTCACAGATAAAATTGAAATGAAAGGCATTAATAAATCAACACATTATAATAATACCAAAAAAGTGCATAAGCTCAAGCAGCAATCGAAACTAACCGCATAGAATTCCTAAACCGAGGCAAAACATCAATGTGTATCCAAAATAGAAGCTGGTCTGGAAGAAGCCCGACATCTTAGTCTTGACACAGTAGTAGTATATTGAATACAAGTACACATAGACAGCTGTTGAGGCTGCTGAGGTGAACGACGTCCATTGCCAATGATAGTTCTCAGCATTCAGCAAGAAATATGTTCCCACAATTGTGACGCAAACAGTTACAATGGTGAGAATCACAAAGACCAGCAGCATAAAGCCATAAACATAGTACACCTACAGTTTAAAGCCAACATAACATTTTGTAAGATATTTTGGTCCCACGCCATTTCGTTTCCAAATAACTCGAACAATGTAAAGCATTTACCTTGTAGTTCCAGAAGGATGTGAAGACAAAGTACATCTCAATAAATATGCTGCCAAAAGGTAAAAGTCCTCCCATCATAGATATTACCGATGGTGTAAGGTACCATTTCTTCTCGGGGATTGGACGAGGGATCGTTTTTACACGACATGGATTATTTGGAGCACCACTCCAGTTTCTTCCAACAACCGTACCAAGAAGCGCAAGCGGGAAAGAGATGAAACCCCAGATAACAAAGACCACTACCATCGTGCCAAAAGGAATAGCTGCTAAAGACCCGTAGAAAATAGCAATTGTATTCAAAACGAAACAAATCCCAAAGCACATAAATGGGAAAAGTGATGCGGTGAGGATCATAGACTTTATCCAACTTTTACCTGACGGAGAAAGGAAAGGAAAAATGTTAGTAAAATAAATCCATGTATGAAATGGCTCAATTGAAAGTTACATTGAAATATAATGTTAAAAAACATACCCCCATGGCGTGAGTACATTCCACCACTCACATAACCAGAAATGAATGATGTGAAAGCATAACACACAATGAATGTTGTGACTATTGATCCCCTCCTGCAGCAAATAGCCATAAATTCCAAGCTTGTTAATAATAAGCATTGCTCTAAAGACAAAGAAAAATGGAAAGATAGAAGATTTGTACTCAAAATGAATCAAAATCAGAACAGAGACGAAATATGGATGTACTGACAAATCATGAACCTTTTACCATACACAAAGACCGTCTCACCAGCAACGGGAAGCCATAACCATTCGCAGAAGTTTCGGAAAATGATAGTTTCATCAATCAGTAATTAAAATCACAATACAACTGAGAATGACAAATAACAATGCAACTGACAATGACAATTAACATAAAAGTGATGGACATACTGAATGTTCTTTGAATGGTTATCAACATACCAGATATACAACATTCCAACAATTGCAAACAAGATGACAAGGAGAACAAGCAACGCCAGCTGAGCACCTGTCCCGACAACAGCTGAAAGCACAACTAAATTGCGAGGAGTCCGGAAAACATCCCCATGTACAAGTTTCCAACCAGATTCTTCACTCACATCCCTTTCCTGAACATCTCGCCCAATAGCCAGAAAATGAAATTTCTTATTGCGATGGGGTAGAAAAAAGAGACATGAAACTTGTAATTTCATGAAGGATGAAGCAGGAAAGGGTAGAAGCAAAAAATAGTAGTTATGCCGCCAAGCGAAGTGGCTTACCAAAGTCTCCAGATCATCATCTTCCCGAGCATATTTTGCATAGTCATTTCTAAGAGTTCGCATTAGTATCATTGACACCAAACCAGTTAGGAAGATAACCATCATGAACGAATTAAAAATGGAGAACCAATGGATCTGCATCAACATAATTAATTAGGGAAAGCAGATGAACTACAGAAACAAATTTTTAGAAGTGAAACAGGACAGAATGCTTCGTCCATTGACAACATGCAGATGATTAAAAAAAGGCTACATACACAAGGGTCACCTGGTGCTCAAAGAAGGGATAATCCAGGTAAACATCGAAGCGACGCGCAAAGGTAATATTTGTTGGAGTCCATTTGATAGAATACGTCATGTCTAGCACTTTTCCCACTTCCAAGAGTCTTGGACTCTCTTGAGTGAGATTAACATGAATAATCTGCACAAAACAATCAATTAACAAGAAAAACACGTACTGAACCTTTGACCTAAAAAGCCCATGACATTATGATTTACAAACCCGATCCTTGTTGTACTTCACATTGATGTTCTTATGTGTATAAAGCATATGTTTATTAGTGTCACTGTTCTTATCTGGATGCAGCTCACCAACGAATCCTATATGTGGCAACAATAAAATCATTACTAACTCAGAAGAAATAGAAAGAAAAGAACATTTCAGAAGATTAATTATGCTTACCCCATAGAGGCAGATCATCTGAATTTATGATCAGCATCCCGAAACAAAGAAAAACAAGGTCAGCAAAGGAGCAAGAGAAAATGATGTAGAAAAAAGTGGAAAGATTTCAGCAAACGATACTTAACTAATAATAAAAAAGAGCAAATGAGGCTGGATTAACCATAACGGTGATAGCGTACAATCTTATATACCCAAAAACACAAATAGTGAAAGGGATGTAACTAAGAAAAGATTCAGCGCCATCTCATCCTCTTTGTAACAAAAAATTAAAGTGTGAACACTTGGAGGATTGGTGTATGATTGTCATACTTGTCAAGTACATCAAAAATTGTACTATTTCTAGCTTTCAACATAAAACCATTAGCAGACCACCAAATAATAAACAAGTTTCTATAGAAGGAAATAAGAAGCCCAAAATTTTGCAAGACATACCCATAAAGAACTCGAACCAATAACCATTCTCAATAGCATCCTTAAATTGTTTCACCTTCGCTTCATCAAGTTCAAGTTCACAAATGGTGCTCTTTTCCATATTCTCTGCCAGAAGAAGTCAAGTTATACTCTTATAATTTACCCATGATTCAGCAACCAAAGTACCAAGCAGAGGGCAGAAATCTACATACTTCGAAATTTTATTTCAGTCTGACTATCAATGAGCTCGTTTCCTCCAAGGACCTCCCCTAAGCCACCCCATTTGTGAGCCTGATTTCCAGTTGGATGACAAAATGGAAGGCTGTAATAATTATATGTTTCTTGTGGATTGTTGTAAGGCCCAACCTTGTTCACCCAAAGGGTGACAGGGTCATCCGATTGATACTGCAGCAGAAAACCAAAGCGGCTTTAGCTTTTACATAGGCAAAGAAGTATCAAATACATGCATATAATACACATATTTATGTATGTATAAATATGCGCTGATGCTTGTTTGTCCATTGTAAACAAGTATCAGCATAAGAAAAGGTATTTTTTATGTAAAATAACAAAAAAAAAAAATTGTGTTTCATATTTCTTAGCACAACTCAGATTGATTACTTAGTGTCCTGCTTAACTAACCATATGGCAAAGCTGACCGAAAGTATCAAAGGACAGTCCGAGGATTTCAATGATATGTGAGATATCCCAGAACATATTTACCCACAAATATATCATCTGTGTAGTAATTAGTCCTTAAGATTAAACGCATTTAGAACTATCATCTAACATGTGCTCTAATCAGAAATGATCATGGAGCTTAAAAGCCAATTCTATAATTAAAGAGGCATGCGCTGATGAAAGGAGGAAAATGAAGTAGAAAAATTAGGAGAAAAAAAAATTTCTTTACTATATTGACTCGCCTACAAGTTGGAAGGCCTCAAAAGGCTAAATTTTCTTTTCCAAGTGTTTCTAGTAAATGGACACTCTAACCAAACTAAATTATCAAGTTTGTATAAATCCTATCAGTCTTAAAGCAAACAAGGGCGCACCCTTCAACTGTCCAATGACAACACTGCTTTCTTTACTGTGCCTTCCAATCATCAATCAAGCACCTCAACTCCAGATCCATTTAAATGACTGATAAATTATAATACACACCAAGTTACTTAAAATCTGATGAAATTATGCTTATCAAAAGATATCATGGAAATAAAAATTACAAACTATGCATGAACCCAGGGGTGACCACGAGCCTAGCAGAGCCAAGCCGAGCCGAGTTTTGGGGTGCTCGAGTTCGGCTCATCAAGAAAAACTCCTAGCTCAAGCTCGGCTCGGCTCGGCTCGGCTCATTAGCATTCGAGCCAAGCTTTTATCAAGTTGAGCTTAAAAAGCTCGCAAGCACTTCACAAGCCATTTAATTCCTAACCAATTTTACATAATTTTGAGCTCAATATTGATTTTTATTTAGATTTTCATTCACTCTTAATCTCTTATGCAAAATTTCGTAAACAACACATTTAATTCCGAAAGTGTTAAATGTTAATGACATTTTGATAATTTTGGAGTGAATTTTAAATTCGGAATGATTAAAATATTTATAATAACATATCGATACTAGTAATCATTAGTGACAAATTTAATTTTAATGAGACATATTAGTATTTATTTTATGATAAAATTATATTTATTATATTAATCATATGACATATATAAAATTATAAATATTTGTATAATACTATATATTTATTTATTTCGAGCGGCTCGAACGAGCCGAACTACTGTATATTTAAGCTCAACTCACTAACACTGTCGAGCTTAAAATTGAGCTCAAGCTTGAGTCATTTACATTCAAGTCAAACTTGAGTCGAGTATTTATAAAGCCGAGCTTGAGCGTCTTGGCTCATTGCCAGTCCTAACCCTAATTACCAAATATAGCCTTATTAACTGGAAATAGAGTGATAGAAGTGGATGTAAAGTGAAAATACACGTGCACACACATTTACATACTTACATCTACATACATACACACACACACATATAAATTCTGAATCCGAGTGCATGCAAAGTTATGGGGGCTTAAATTAACAATTGGAGAATCGTTAAAGCTTTTGGGCCAAATGGGAATCAAGCGAAGTGGATATCTATTAAATGGCATGTTGGATTGATCGGAGGCACCCTATTGTATAGTTCCAAGTCTTTCGTTTTCTATTGGATTGTTCCATGGGACTAGTTTGGCACCCTATTGTATAGTTCCAAGTCTTTCGTTTTCTATTGGATTGTTCCATGGGACTAGTTTGGATCGAGCCTTTTTTTTTCCATGGGACTAATTTGGATCGAGCCTTTTTTTTTCAAGGTAGCTTGTTTTATATTTGACTCGAGAATATGATGTAATTCTGCTTCTTATCCAAATTAGGTATTTGTTTTGGCCATAAACATGACTAGAGCATATTATACCTATAAGAGACAAGAAAGGCTCATGATTAGTTAACTTTGTGAGCGAATATTCACATGGAGTGTTTTTCCCTATGGTTGAGGGGCTTGATTTTTCTTCTTCGCCAGGATGGAGAGTTATCCCTTGGTTGGGAAGTGTATTCTCTTGGATTTTTATCTGTGCATGATGTGAAAATTCTCTCTCATATACTTAGTTCACGAAAGATATGTGTCTAATTGCAGTTAACTAATAGTCAAAATTCTAGTTTTAGCAAAAGACAAAATTCCTAGTAAAGTAAAGAGTGGTTTCGATGAATAGGTTCTTGGGTGGGCTAGGTAATACCTCACAAAGTATTGAATATGGGGATTATTTGCGATATAGTATGAAAATTTATTTATTTATTTAAATTATAATTCTATAATATTGAAATAAATATCTGAGAATGTAGCTCTAGAAAAGAATAAAATCTCGACAAAGAAACATCATGGTGTTCTTTATTTCTTCGTGCACACGGTGTATGTGAATATGCTTTTTTTTTTTTTGGTTATTATTTTGCACATCTATATGTTTAAGATTTTGCATTATGCTTTTTGGGGACATTTGTTTATTGTAACCTCAATTTATTGCTTGGGTGTTTTCACAATATATAGTTAGAGACCAATTGATCCTGCAAAAAAGTAGTATCAGAGTGCAGGCAAAATGTGATGTTTGGCTAAACGTACGTTTAGTAGTGCTTGGTGGTTGGTGGATGAAAGTCATGGAGAAGAATGGATCAAGTATGATAGAGTATGATACTTCAAGTTTTTTAGTTATTTGAAAAATATAAAAACAAACAGGTAGTTGCGATCACACAAACTTAGATCTTGGATATGGGTAGTTCTTTAGTGCCAGAGGCATTCAAGAGTAGATTAAGTTTTGCATCCGTCATGGCATAGTCTTTTGTGATGTTCCTATTGCAAAGGGGAAAAAGTGAGGATTAAGATAGATCAAAGGGGAAAAAGTGAGGATTAAGATAGATGAAAGGTGAACCCTAAAGGACTAAGAGGGTGAAGTAAGACCTGTGGCTTAGAATGACTTAATTTTCTTTAGGTCGTTATGATGCTTCTAAGATACTCTTTGGGGAGTCAAGATGGAGCTCTTGATAAGGTGTTAAAGAGTGCAACAGTTCTTGAAGGCTGTGAAGATCGAGTTTGGATCATCTACAAGTTGCAAAAATGATAAAGTTGTATGTGGAACTACGGATAAGACTTTTTGTCAGTAGATTGACTCAAATTTGTTGTAAGGCCCAGTAAATGAAAAAGAAAACAAAAAGGGGTTAATTATTATATAACTATAATCTAGAGGCACTAATGGGAATGTTAATATTCTTCTTTCTTCTTTATGTGTAATTGAACACTCAATCCTTACGTTCACAGAGAGAAAAGGAGAGATAGGAGAAGAAGAAAGAGCAATAAAACCTTTCGATCCTAGAGGAAGAAAATGCGTGTGATGATCCAAACGCAGATTTAGACTCCCCATCCCATTTTCTTCATTTTGACGTAAGTATTATCCCTTATTTATTCGGGTTGTTCATACCCGCTATTACTCTAATTCATCATAATTGAGGTCTAATGATGAATTGATGTTAAAATTGTCGTTAATGATAAGAATTCTTATTAAATTTTGGTTGTAGGTTTGAGTTTGGATGAAAAGACATAGAGGAGAAAGTTAGGAGTGATTTCTGAGCTTTTCGAGGGAATTGTTTGTTTTCACATAGGGTACGTGGCAGAATAATGATTTAATAGCAATAAAATTTATTTTAGTCATGTAAACGTATATATTGATTAATCATAGATAATGTAAGATGATTTGGTTGTGTTTGGGATATGTTTGATTGTTTTTCATGGATAAAATTCGTATTTAGGGTGAATGGGTTTTCGTCCGGACGGATTGGTTTTTATCTAGACGAAATACCACTTCATCTGGACGAGATTGATTTTGTCTGGATGAGTTCCCCTACTTTAACATGTTTGATCTATTTTCTACATAATTAGATGAAATGGAAAAGAAACTTTATAGTAATGAAGTAAAACATGTCAAATGTTGTAAGATATGAAAATGATATCGATATTGAATTTTGTTTGTCACGGGAGTATGTCTATTCCGTGCTATATTTGGGTATTAGATTATCTGAGAGTATGAGTCAGTTCTGGTGGTTTAGTACCAACCTTGAGCAAGTTCCATGGGGACTTAGGATAGGAAGGGCTATCACAAGCCTTTACACGTAAAGCCTCAGGATATGGTGCTCGAGTTGGGTATTGGTCAAAAATGTCAATTATTACATTACATGTTGTTTAATGTTCGATAAGTTGGTTGTAGGCAATTATCATAAATTCATGTTTACTTGCTTTAAGTATTATGTCGTATAAGTTATTATTTCATTATTATTGGATGTGTGACTCGTACCTATTTGGTTGCATTTTGTTGCATTATTTTTCCTATAAAATGCCAAGTAGGAACAGGTAGGGTCAATCATGGAAGCAGGTTTAGATTGATGATCCCTCGAAGATATCAATATCTAGAGAATTTATGTCTTTTTACTTTATTTATTTTCTAGACCCATGTAGGCCATTGGTCATAGCTATAGACTTTGATATTGCTTTTGTTTCACGTAATAAAAAGACAAAATATGATAAAAAGCCAAAAGATGTTTATTGTCGTTTTCATTGATGTTCTCTATGGATGTTTTAAACCTGGACCTGAGGTGTTTGTTTTGCGAGATCTTTTTTCATATCATCGTGGTTTATTATTTTGAAAATTGGGGTATTACAAGTTGGTATCAAAGCCCAAGGTATACAATAACCTTGGGAGTTATAGATTGTTGGTTCTATATAGTAAGAAGTCTCGAATGAGTTGTGTCTAGAAGGTCGGGTTTGGCATCTAGGAAACTTAGTTTCCTTAGATAATTTGTATGCCTTATTTGTAGTAATCCATTTCACATTATTTTTCTTATAAGAGTTATTTTTATATTTCAAAACCGATAACCTGTTGTGATGGATGTCAGTACTTAGCTATGTGTTGAATACACAGGGGATGCCATGTAGGCCCAACACAGAACTCTGTTAGTAGACAAAATTAATAATACATTATTTGGGATTTGCATGTTCTTTTTCTTCTACTTGTATAATGCAAACACGAGATTGATTATTTTGTAATTCTTATTCTAGAGATGACTCATACAGGATGCGGTGGATGTGGACGTGGATGTGAACATAGATGTAGAGGTCATAACGGACGACGTAGTCATGGTAGGGAACAAGCAATTCCTCTCCCAGCGGTGTAAGCACACCCTAAGGAGGAGGTCGCATCAATAGGGGTTCAAGGAAAAATTCTTGCAATCCCTGCACCAGTGGCAGGAGCAGTTGGGGTTGCTCCAGTACCCATTGCGGTGGATATACAATAGATAGCTACCATTGCCCATGCAGTCAAGGTAACACTTGAGACAATGGGTATTCAGCAACTGGGCAACTAGGCGGTTGGGGCTCAGGTCATGAGAGCTCAGAAGAAGATCAGTAAGGCCGAAGCTCCTATGTTTCATAGAGGTATAGTTGTGGAGGGAGCAGACACTTGGGTGTCCAATATGGAGCATCACTTCTGCATGTTGGGGTTGACCGATGGGTTGGTGATGGCTAGGATATAACCACTGTTCTAGTGAGATGAGACAGTTGTATTGTGGAAAGGGTATGATGAGATGTTTGATATTGGGAATCTGACTTGGGAGAGGTTCAAGGATGTTTTTATGAACAAATATTCCCTACATTCATACATGGATAGGAAGGTGCATGACTTCTTGAATTTGTATCCGGATAATCGGAAGGTGATATAGTATTCAACTTAACTTTATGGCTTTGGAAAAATACGCCAAGGCTTATGTACTCACAGAAATGGAGAAGATTAGATGGTTTGTGAAGAGGTTGTGACC
>MKEJ01014470.1:0-11449 GCA_001753735.1 Embelia ribes
TTTATTTACAATAAAATTTGCCATATAATATATATTTTTGATAAAAAAAAATTTATATGACATGCTTTATTTTTTTAATGATGTCTTTTAATATACACTACATAATTTTTATTTTTATTTTTTTATATATAATCAGTGAAAAGTGCAATATGATTGTAAAAATATAACTGATGATTTAATTTACAGCCAACTACTTGTTTTGGTTTTGTATTCCATTCGATGATAATTACAACTTTTTTATTTTTAATAAAAAAATATCCGATAAAATTTCTTAATTTTTATTCTTTAGTTAATATACAATATTTTTATTAGATAAAAATTTGTAAATTCACGTAATCGTCTTCTAGCACAAATAAAAACATAACCTCAACGAGTAACAAGAACAAAAGAAAAATAATATGGATTTAAATTTAGGGAACTGCTCTCTTTTGAAGCTTGTTTTCTTCATCTTTTACCCGAACACTGGAATCAACTTGGGTTCAATGAAATAGTTTCACAAGCATTTAACTAAAACACACTAACGCACACATATTTATTTATACTGAGAATACATATATCCGGCTCGACAATCCCTTAGCTTCATTATACACACAATTACATACATACATACATACATCTTAAGAGATCCTTTTGCATCATTATACTGCAAATTTTTCAGTAAAAGAAAGAAACAAAACCTGTACAAAAGGAACCCCATGCTAAAAAAAAAAAAATCATACTTACATACATACTCTTTCTACAATCACTTCGTTAATGCGGCCAAGGTCTTGTTGTCCCGTGTTGTTTCAGAAGAAGCATCAAGTCGAAGTGGTGATAGAAGACGAGAAGGAGTTGGGAGTGGAGTTGTTGATGAAAATGCTTCTTCTATAGGAGTTTCTTGTAGTACATAGTTGAAGGATAGATCTTTGTTGGCAGCAAGTGCGAGCAACTCTTTCTCCTCCAGGCCTTTCGTCGGCCCCAAGCTGCAACGCTCTGAACTGTGCTTCGCCAATGCGTCTTTGAACTTCTTGATCTGCAATATTTATTGATCAATAAGTTCATCCGGGAGAATGAATAATACTTCAGAGTCCAGAATTTGAGATCGGTGAAAGTAGAGAAGGATTTCCAGAAAATTCACAAGTAGAAACTCCATTTTGCAATGGACATGTTAAAAAATCATTACGTACATTACAAACATCGCTCTGATACAAATATTGGACATTCAGTGCTCAAACTAAGTACAGACCTCGCTTTGATTCGAAGGTAGGAAACTCAATGATCAACACTAACAAGCAGTGCACACCCTACTCTACGATAGTACGTGTGTGGCAGTCATCGATAATTATACTTGTTAATTCAAACATGCAGTTGCACAAGTGACTTGCCGCAAATCACAAAAATTTGTCTTCCAAGAAGAATTTAGAGCAGTTCCTAAAAATGTCATGAACCAAGTCCACGTCAACATAAGGAACACAAAACAAAAATTAAATAAATAAATACATGCTGCGCTGGCGGTGGGGATAACCAAACATCAAACGCAGAGGACGCAAAACAAAACTTGGCTACAAGTAGGATAGAGCAGAGAGGAATGGAGAGTGGGGGTGTTAAAAAGAGTTATTGTTTGTAGTAGTACTTTACCGTAGCATTGGTACAACTAAAGCTGCAAAGGCGGCCGTGAGCACCTCTGTAGAAACGGAAGAATGGAAGAACGTGCACATTAAGGGAGTAACACATGGATTTGTGCTCCTCGTAGTTCACGTGCAGGAACAGTACATCCGGGTTCATCTCTGCCAACTGACATATCTGCACAGACATGCACGGATAGCTTTGAACCGAAACTCACCAAAAAATTAATTAAAAAAAATTCTTAATGTTGCAAATTTTTTATCTCGAAATCATAAAAGATGTGACTTCTATATTTGTTACAATATGATCCTATTTTGATTAGGATATGGTTAGGATTGTTAGAATTCTATTTATTTCCATATTAGTTTCTAGAGTTCGTCTAGATGCCCAACCAGTGTTGATGTTATTGGGCTGACTTTGATTGAATTATAAGTTTAAGAGTCAAAGCATGCCTCTTTTCATTACGAATCCCCTTACTTTATAAGCTTTCTAGTCTCTTCTTATATATCAGCTTCTTTAATTAAAGCTTACTTCTATTTGACTTGCATTTGGACTCTTCTTACCCTATCAACGATGATTTATCGGCCTCCGATTGTGATTTTGAATCTGACCCAGATGTTGTGGCCTTAGAAAAGATGATCAAAGGCAAATATAAAGACATTAGGCCATTTGGCATGACGACAAGAGGTAAAAGAGTCAGGGTCAAGTTTTGAAATGGCCATTTGGCATGACTCCAGTTTTAAGATTGCGTTAGTATATTTGTTGGCTCTGGTTGAAGGGTGCTGGATCTCAATTATGGTTTGGCCTCGGTATTCTTGTGCAGAATTTTAATTTTCAAAATGAGAGGCTTAGATAGAGGATTTGGATTGCTAAACCTTTGCTGCTAGTTTGCTCTTGGTTTTATGTGACTTGTTTGGCTGATATATGCTTTATAAGTTTCTTTTGGTTTACGCCTATAGTGATTTTAGGTCTTCGATTGATGTAATACACTGGGGAATGCCCCTTTTAATATTGTTCGTTTTCCTTTTTAATAAAATTAGTTCCTTTTTTGTTTTTTAAAAAAAGATTAATGATTAATCACTGATATCAAACTTGAGGAACTTTTTTGGCAAAATATATAAATATGATATTATTGTTAAATAAAACATTAAAACTCATTACTTTTAGTAGGGACTCATCAATGGTAAACGGTCAAACTTAAATATATATCATTTCTCGAGCCACATCACCCGCTTATTCAACTAATTAAACTTTTCAGTCGAACTATTTCCTTAACTTGCAATTATCAACCATGTGTTTTTGTTAAGTCCCCAGTTAGTAAGACAATAATCTACATCATTGTGATCATGTTGCCAAAAAGATTTTACTTTTTCTAAAGCCATCCTGTGAACCCTTCTCAAAGCACTTTTTCTAAATATTTAGTTTTGTTTTCCTCGCCTTGCAGGATAACGCCAATTAAATTTGAGCACATTTTCTTGAAGCTTTATTATGGATTTAGTTTGTTAAAAGATATAGACATTATCGAACGTATATGATTGAAGGTGTCCTAGGAATATTAGAAGTATTATGATGACCGCTACCATTTTTAATTATGAAAAATATGGATAGAGTATTGCTACTCTCACTCATAAAATTTATCTGATTCCCTTATCCGTTGATGTGGCAAGAATAATATCTGAGTATGATTGGTTTTTTATATATTGCATTGATGACCAAAATTAAGATTTTTTTACTATATTAGCAAGTAAGAAAATCAGATAAATTTTATGAATATGTGTAGCATTACTCATTTGAATAATAGCCTCTGATTTTATTTAACATTTACCTTTTCATACATGTGACATAGCAAATGCGGCATTATGATATGAGGATGTAATGTTTCATTGTAGGTCAACAATATTAGCTGTGTTTAATGTCAATTAGTAATATTTATTGCAATATGATTGTGAAAAAGCGGAAGAACTTACGAACCACATAAGATAGATTATTTAAGAAGGGAACATGATCCCTACCATGGTCATCCCTAGGAATTTGTCTTTCTCTTTTGTCTCCAAATTTCAGCATCTTCTCTTATTTCTACACTCCATATTGTTTTTTAATCAAGGTAAAAGTTGTACAAATTAATAGTGTTTTGCGATGACCCATGTTCTTCTTCTTAACTGGAACGATACATATCTTGAGATACGCGCAATGGCATCAAGGATTTAGGGTTTACAATATTTTTTCCCGTGATTGAATGGGTGATCGGTAGTTTAGGGACAAATTATATTGAAAAACATAATTAGGTTTTGACCCGTAATGGCTTAATCAATAATTAGGGCTCAAGAATTAGATGAAGGATGGACATGTGGCAAGACAATAGCATCGACAAAAAATTGTATTTCTAATTATAAATATTCTGTTTGTCATCTCTTTGTTATCAAACCGTCATGTTTAGCTTCAATTACAATCAACAAATTAATTATTAAACATGTGAGATTTTAAACATAAAAATATGTAGAAAGTTCATACATACTACCATACGGATGTTGCCACGTAGAAGAGAGAATATTAATACATAGGAAAGGAAAATTAATGTAAATTAAAATAGTCACTCTCTTTTTTATGTGTCAATATCTGTACAGAATTATGTAAGAAGTTTTTAAATATGTATAGAACCTCACTCAATTATTAAAAGGGATTCTAAGTTAAATTTTAGCATGCTGGATAAGTCAATATAGAATGGAGCTGTTTGTATTCTTTTATTTTTAGTTATACTATTGGAATCAAATCAAATTTCTTTATTTGATCCATATCTAGAGAAACTTCGTCAATGACTTAAAGAATACAATTGGGCACTCAAACTATTTGAAGATTTTTAGGATCATCAAAAGGAGAAAGAGGTTTAAAATAATACCAAATGATAAGAAAGAGAACTATTTATATTTCGTCATCACTTTATTCCGATTCTAACTTTGTCATTGTTGAAGAATATATTTGTAAAGGAATGACCTTTATTTTGACCATCTCTCGCTTAAAGAAGTAGATTTAATAATAAAGTTTATCATCAAACATTTTCTAATGTGAAATTAATTTCAATCAGTGAACTTTAACTTTCTATCACCTGTAGTTTATATACTTCATCCATTTATAAATAATTGATACACTTTATTTTGAACATTTAGAAATAATTGAACATTCAAAGTCCATTTTTGGCAAAAAGTAGTGCGTTACCAAAAATGCCCTTCACATTTACCAAGAACAACACCAATTTATTTCTCAAAGCAATTACGCTAATATATTCTAATACTTCTCAAAACAAAACAAAAAAGGCAGAAAACATTCGAATATGCTGTTCAAATACACCAAAATTCAATAAGTTCATTTTATCAACTAAATACACTAGACTAGAATATTTACAAGAAATTTTAGTTCAGCATTTACACCAAAAGCTAAATGGGGATAATTATTCTTCAAAAAAAAGTCCAAAACAAAAAAGAGAATCAACTTCATCTTCTTTGAACCAAGCATTACATTTCGCAATAGATAACCAAAAAAAAAGGCAAAAGAGAATATAGAATATAAACTGCTAACTTCACTCTGAATCTCCACCAAAAATTTGTAGGGGTAAAATTGTCCGTTTGTATTTCACTTAATTCTTATTAAATTTATTTTAGTCTCACCTAAAACTATGTGCCATATCAAATGATACAATAGTTTATAGACGGAGGGAATATTAATTTTCTAAAGGCGTGTTGGCAAGATGTTTATAGCTCTGAGTAGTGGTGTTACCTAATTAATTGGGGTAAACTTGAGCTCAATTTTAAAATTTAACTTGTTCATATTTGACTCGATAAAAGCACGTGTAGCTTGAGCCAAACTTCGAGTTTCACTTTGAGCACCGATTAGATGATTTTTCGGTTCGAGTTCTAAACTCTCGGAGTCTCAAGTATCTTGCTATTAATATTCTTAATGGCATTAAGCATTCGTATGTAAAGTCCGTTCCATAAACTCGGGAAAAGTTTTCGTGAGTAAACTTTTTTACTCAATTCGATCCCTTGTACTAGTGTATGTAGGATAAATAACGATCCTAGATCGCCAAATCATTTTGATGACATGGCCTAATTATGTGCATACTTATCACTCTTAAAGTATTGTTAGCTTATATGAAAAACTAAATAATAAACATAATCCATCGAGAGTATAATAGTTGTGTTTTTCTTTAATCTAATTTTGAACTGCCGATTTCCTATAATCTTTTTAAATATAAAAGGTTTTAAATCGTGAATATATGCTTACTCACTGCTCATTGAGTCTTCTTCTAACAAAAACAAAAAAAAAAATGTTAATTAACAACAACAATAACATTTCGTAGTAAAAAACAAAAAATAAAACAACACTTAAAAATAAAAATAAAAACAATTATGCAAGTGTGTATAGACTGGCAAGTCGTCAAGTAATTTGACATTTATAGTAACGACTTTTAATCTAGTTTTGAACTGCCGATTTCCTATAATCTTTTTAAATATAAAAGGTTTTAAATCGTGAATTTATGCTTACTCACTGTTCATTAAGGCTGCTTCTAACAAAAGAAAAATGTTAATTAACAACAACAATAACATTTGGTAGTAAAAACAAAAAATAAAACAACACTTAAAAATAAAAATAAAAACAATTATGCAAGTGTGTATAGACTGGCAAGTCGTCATGTAATTTGACATTTATAGCAACGCCTTTTAATCACTTTTATCACCTGAAACTACTTGTCAATTGTCTTGTTTTTGTAATATAAACTGACGTTCGTCTGGGGAGAAATAAGCAATTCTTTGCCATTTTTAATTTATTCATCAATGATGAGGCCAAGTAACTTAATTTCGACCTTGTTTGTTCTTCGAATTTTGGTCATGAGCAACATTTGATTTTTAAACTGCCTTGGGAGATTTCCCCAGCTGTGATATCAAATCTATTTCATGTTGAATCATAACACTTTAATTCATAAAAATAAGTAAAAAAATACACTTCAATATAACAATATATAGTAATTCTTAGTCATGTACTTATAGTGCTGATACGTTATTTTGTAATCGCAATTTCTTTTTATTTTACCTCTTGATGGAACTGGAGAACACTCTATTTATTTTTATTTCTTTGAAAATAATTCAATTAGTGGCATTTAGTTTAGGCTTTATAATACAACGTGTACCCGTGAAATATATATGGTCCAACATTTTTTTTGGATGCCATTATAAAGCAAAGTCAAGGTGTTTGTACACATCAATGCTTCAAAAAATACATAAATTATTTATAAAGACTTATGCATTTATATAGATAATGATTGTATATTTATTTAGACTAAGCAACAAATTGGATGACTTTGCATGGAAGTTTGTTGATTTAATTAGCAATAACATGCCCATCAGCCCAAGTGAATGGAAACTTCAGTTTTAGGCTTTAATATATTAAAGTTCAATATCTAAGGGATTATTTTAGATGTTGAAAAGTTATACTTTCTGATTAGATTAATTAATTTTATGTGTTAATTATTTCCTACAATTACTTTATGCATGTAATTTCTTGGCAACCTTCCACAATCCACCTTATCACAAGTGGTACACATTAATATAACTTAATCATTTCGACACTTGCTTTCAAAAACATTGGTATTTTATACATACAAATATATAGGATATATCGTATACAGCCATTCAGATTGTGAGATATAAGGTTTTTTGTCGATCTATATTTTTAAAAAAATAAGATCGACACCTATACAAATTCAATGTAATAGATTTTAATAAATGATATGTATGAAAATTTTATGTACTTACATGTATGAGAAAAATTAAAAAACAAATTACTCATTTTGAGTAATGGATTAAAAAGAAAATAGCAAGTGGGTTCGTATGCCCCACACGCACCCCAACTTCAACGAGTAGTCAAGTACAACCCAAAGTTCACTTCCAATTATTATTATTATTATAATAATTATGAAATTAAGTAAGACTATAATGGTATCTTAAATACTCTTAATAGTGACGAGTCACTTTCTTAAACCTCCAATCATTGTCGAAACAGTTCAGTGATTAAAACATAAAAAATTAACCGTCTCCTTGCTCAAGTGGCCCGTTATTCTTAACTTCATCAAGAATTATGTATATAGGATATTTTTGTTTTAAAAAATAATAATGATAACAATAATAACGTCCTTCGATTGAATATTTTTTTTATAACCAAGTTAAAATGAAAAGTGAAATTATAATTTTAGAAAGTTTTAAAATATAATAATATAATATTTGAATATAATTAAAATATTAAAATATATTTTTTAATATATAGTTATGATAAATTTAATATTTTTATTATATTTAAATATTAAATTATTATATTTTAAAGTCCGTAACAAAACATGCATAGTTTGATTGTGTAAGTTTTTCTGGATAGATGGAGTAATTATATTTATTGATATTCCGTTCGATGAAAAAATTACTCTTGAAAAAATATATCTTTAAAAAAATTATGAATTAAGATATAATATATTTTTTTAATTATATTTTATTTTAAAATTTTTTTATTCCAAACGCAACTGCCACGAAAAGAAAGCCACGTTTTCTGTGGCAGTACATCAACGGTCATTGAGTTGTATTGTAAATGGACGGATCATGTCGTGCCACGTCGCCACTATCTAGGCTCCATCATTAGGATGCAGAAATCATAGTCTCTCAGTTTCACAATACCTATAGTTTTAGAAATTTTTATCTTCCTTTTAAAATATGGCTTTAGTAAAACTCAAAAATACATTTATGGTTTTTTCTATTTTTTTTTTATATTATCTTGATTAAATTTCCAATCTCAATCTTTAATGAAGGATATCTAGCTGATATATATATAAATATGTATACATATATATGTATATATTTTTTTTGGAAACTAAAATGTACTTATTTTTTGCTAAAATTAAAATTATTTAATAATTTTTTTAATTGGGAGGGAGATCGTCTTTAACGTCTGTCTGTTTGCGTGTGAAAGGAGAGAGAGAACCTTCCTTTCGTTTTCTGTTTTTGCTTTTGCTTTGTTTTGACGTAAGATGACATCACCAACAGGTGATTAAATAATATGAATAATTATATTTACGGTATTTATTTGTACTTTGTTAAGGTGGACTATCATTATTTTGGTTTTTTTACGGTATTTATTATTAAATAATATAAATAATTATATTTAATATATACATAAAATACATAATTAAAAGATTTTGATCTTCATAATGTTTTCTAAAAACAAAATATACAGTTAGAAAATATATCCCGAGCATGACGAATAATAAATAGAATTTATGAACAATTGCTTAGTGGAATGACGAAAATAAGTATTTAATATGATACAATTTGCAAGAGAAATGGATTTCTCTTTCTTACCTTCTTTCCACACAAATTTTCTATGCACTACACAAATTGATAGAAAGAGAAATCCAAACCTCATAAAAATATTTAAACTCTACCGTTCATTAAAATTAAAATTTAATATCTATAGTCTATCATGGCATAAAATGTGAAAGGCTTATAACTCACTATTTATGGCCATTAGTGTTCAATTCATGGCCACTAACATGACCACTAGTATCAAAATATGTAACTTTTAGAATTATTATATGGACCACTAAAGAGTATTAATGTTGAAAATATATAACTCATGCAATATACAAATGTTAGTAAATTGAAATATACAAATGTTAGTAAATTGTAAGAGTTGTAACTTGCACTCATGACCAATATATGTAACTCAATGAATTTAACTAAAATGATTACAAAAGTTACTTAATCATAAAAATTATTCTAACGGTTAAAACTTTTTTGTACGAACAAAAAATAAATATATCCTGCAAATCATTCTCGTGTCACATAGTTCGATTTGTCTGGATTTTAGCATTATTGTTTTTCCAAATTACACAAATTGTATAATATGAAATGCTGCAATTTCCAGTGCTAATTAACCGAAAGATCATGATTCAATGTGAATTTAATGAGAATCTAGAGATGTATAAGGTGAACTATAGCCTCTGGAGTTTAGCTTATAAATTGGGATAGGACAAAAACATGTAAATTAGTTTCTCATATGAAAATAGATTGAAAATCTAGAACCGGAAAAAACCCAAATTTTTAGATTTTTTCCATGATTTGAAAGCACAATAAACTTATACTCAACTCAGATTATCACAGGAATTACTCAATTTGTTAATGGAGAATAGCAAAAAAATATTATTCACTAAAATTTTGATCACCTTAATAAATGAAAATTTTAAAATTCACTATTACTCTATTTTAAAATGACATAAAAGCTCCTTGATATATAAGTAGACAAACACATAATCATGAGAAATTTCGTCACGAACAACAAATAGTTGAGAAATTAAATTTAGCCATTTCATTGTGTGTGTTTTTTCTCTTCATTTTGGAGGCTGCTTCGTCTTCTTCTTTTTTTAATCATATGCAAAGGTTTTAGCAACTCGGTTTGGGCGGTTAAGAATGAAAGTTAGAAATTGAACAAACAATTAATGAACGGTTCAGTTAATTTCGGTTTCGTAAAAATTAAAAAGCAAAATCAAACTAAATCAATAGCTGATGTTTCGGTTTGATCCGTTTGAAGATCGACCAAACACTTAAATAAGTCAATAGCATTAATACAAATGAAAAAAAAAATAGCTGGTTCAAGCATGTTTTTCACATAGTTACAGAACAATAGCAACTAACAAGCTAACCAAAATTTGAAACTAAATAAAAATATATCAATTGAAAAAAAATATAAATAGTAGTAGAAAAGACACTCGCTCACACATCACTAACAATTAGCAAGTAACAACAACAAATAGCAAGCAGCATCCTTCAACAACAGTCATGTAAATATATATAAATATATATTATTATTTTATAACTTATTAATATATATATATTATGAATGAATTTATACTACAATTTTATAATGGGAAATAGTAGTTTGGGTCGGTTCCAGCGCTTCAGTTTATTCCTAAATTAAAATTTTAAACTATGCATTCTCGGTTTGATGTTTTATCAACCCGCTGAACTTTCTGTTATTTGGTTTAGTTTGATTAGCTAACGAGTCAATTTGATTCGGACAGTTTAAACGATCTATGAACAACCATACTAATTCTAAAGTAGAATAATACTTTTTTAAAATATAGTTATCATACTAAAAAAGTTCAACTTTGCAGTTTTCTTCATTTTAAGGTGTGGTATGGTTCTAAAATGACGGGCTTTAAATATTTTTGTTTGGTACTTTGGACCTTACACATAAGGCTACTTAATTATGTTCCTTGTTTTATATGGTTCAAAATAGATGTTCCCAATAAATAACTTAATTCGGAAGCTAATACTAGATATCCACTTTTTTTTTATGTATTATAGATCTCAAAACTAATAATACTATAACGCAATAAAAAATTAGAAATAATTTCTATGAATTAGACTGTTTAGGCTAGGTAAAAAATAAGAAAAAGGAAGTTTATTTATGATTTAAATGTGTTAATATAATTAAGATAGAGCCCACATGGGAACAAAATGACACGGCCATGATAGTGATTTATATGATGGATGCTTATCCATACTAATTACTCCTCCGTACCATTTTAATACATTTATATTATTTTTTATTTTGGTTCAATATATAATTTAAATTTTATTTTAAAAAAATAATTAAAAAATTATTTTACTAAAATGTCAATATATATTATTATTATTTAATTATTTCATTCATTATAAGTTATGCACAATTGTGATATTAATTAATGGTATTACAAAAAAGAGAATAAAAATATTTTAAATTTTAATAATATTAATTGATATTTTTTAAT
>MKEJ01014471.1:0-25766 GCA_001753735.1 Embelia ribes
CTTCGGGTATCCCTATGCTTTGGTTGCGGACAATGCAATTAACTTCGACACACAGTTTATTCAAGATTTTTGTGCCGAACATAAAATTCGAAACTTCTACTCTATACCTTCTTACCCTCAGAGCAATGGCCTTATTGAAAATTCAAATCGAACGATTTTATATGGCATCAAAAAGAGGTTAGAAGAAGCAAAAGGAAGATGGATAGACGAGTTACACATCATTCTCCGGGCTCACAGAACAACCCCCCGAATGGCTACTAACGCAACCCCCATTTTGATTGGTGTATGGAAGCGAAACTATTATTCTGTTGGAGATCGGCCTTCCCACACATCGGACTCTCGTAGTGGAACAAGGACAAAATGATTCGCTTAGAAAAATTGAACTTGCTATCGCAGATTCTAGAAGAGAGGAGGTTATGATAAGAATAGAGACATATCAACAGAATATGAGAAACTCCTATAATAAAAAAGTAAGGGAACGCTGCTATGAAGTGGGAGAGCTAGTCCTTCGGAAAATGACCCAGAGCAGAAGAAATCCAGTCCATGGTAAGCTAGTGCCTAACTGGGAAGGGCCATATGAAATTATTGAGGTCTACTAAAACAATGCCTATCGGCTAAAAGATCCTTACTCCTCCGGTGTAGATGCAGAGAAACGACATTGGAACGTTACAAACTTGAGAAAATACTTTCAGTAAAAGGAAATTCTCTTCTTATTCATGTAAGATTAAGAGTTGAAAATGTCATGGATGAAACCATTTGGCAATTTTTATGCGTAGGCTTCGTGAAAACAATAGTCAGTTAAATACGGGATGGTAAAAAAAAATTACATGGAACAGAAGCGTTTAATATATTTTTTTTGTAAAAAAAAATATTCTGAAAAATTCGATGTAATATATAAATTAATGATACATAACTCGTAATAATATATTCTTTATTATTTTAAAATAATATTTTTGAAGTTTAAAATAAAAAAATAGAGTTGTGAATTATACGTGTATTAAACGGGATGTGTCAAATTTACATTTTTCATTAGGTTTCACATCCATTTGGAAAATAAATTTTTTTTAATTATACGTATGTACATGTATTAAACGGTAAAAATTCGCAAATTTACTAGGCCAAGAATCACATTGCTTTAGGTAAAAGTGAAATTTAACAAACTTGTGTAGTAAAAACGGGCCTGACCTACCGGAGGATCTGGAATTTGAGAAATTGACTCGTGCAATCATATGAATGAAAATATTTACACTCCCATAATCATATTTCTAAGAAATAGATAAACGCACATTGATATAACCGAAAAGTTACTTGTACAACTTATGTAGTTAATTTTCTGTACGTGTATCATTATTCTAAAAATTATTGTGATGAGAAAAAAAATATTTGGTTGCCACTTTTTAGCGAATATGTAAGTTTATTTATGACTAAGAAGAAAACTGGATGGATCCATTTTAAAGCTTCCAGTTTGTTTATGCCAAAATAATAAAATAAACTCAGATTAAAAACTGAGTAGCCAAATGCAATTTATTTTTTTTAAAAAAATAAATTAAAATTTATAAACTGCAAACAAACAAGACTTCATTTAAACTAATTGTATCATTATATGGTTTAAGTCACTAGATACTTTTATTTTGTGTTGGAGAAGTTTTTGGTTAAGGGCCAAGATTTTTAAGTTCGTTTAGTAATTGGGCCAAGCCTGGCTAAGCATTTGTTTGATTTTTTGCCCAATTTTCCCCCCTATTTTAAAATATTCTATTTGTACATGATATATGTACCGTCTTATTCATCCAAGTATTTTGTGTAAAAAAAATGTAGACATTGTCATTGTCATGGATAAAGTAATTACTTTTTGTGTGTAAATTAGGACATTATCAGCCACTCATCTCACTTTCTATCCGTCAGTTAGATACTCACTCGTTCACAAATAATTAATATAGTCAAATTGAGACATAATTTTAGATATAAATCTAAAAATAATATTTTAAAATTTAAATTAAATAGAAAAAGTGCAATTCCACCTTTATGATATTTTGTCTTATTTTTACTTCTAATGATTATAAAGGATAATTGTGACAACATATTTTTTTTAATTGTGCGACGATTAAACATTCTACTTGATAAGTGCTCATTTTTTTTGGATATCCAAAAAAGAAAAGTGTATCAATTATTTATGAATGGAGGGAATACATAGACTGCAGAGTAAGGGGGTGACAAATGAATATCATATGATGGTTTGATGCGATTTTTTGTGTTATAGTATGTTCCAAAAATGCAGCGTAATATATTACTTTTTATACAATTTTCACAAAATCATATTATTTTCTTATTTTAAAATTTTTTCTTGAAATTTACAGTAAAAAAAATTGCTTAAAACGTGGATTAAACATGCGTCTTATGCGATGTGTCAGAAGTACTAGTATTTTTTTTATTAAATTTCATATCAATTGCGAAGACAGAATTTCTGTTATTTTACGTATGTGCGGTTAATTACTAAACCAAATTTTTTGAAATATTTATAACTTCTTCCGTCTTATTTTAATAGTTTCATTTTTTTTTCCAGAGAAATTAAAAAATATCAATTAATATTTTTGAAATTCAAAATATTTTTACTCTCTTTCTTGCTATACCCTTAATAATTTTACCGACTCATGATGGATTGAGTAATTAAATGACTAATAAATAAGAAAATTTTAGTAAAATGATTTTCCAACTGTTTTTCCAAAAAAAAATTATACTATACATTGGGACAGACTAAAAAAAAATACAAACCTATTAAAATAAGGTAGAAGTAATAATTAACTAGAGACTATATTTCTATTTGAATAAGACGGAGCCGGTCAACACCAGACCAAATCAATATATTTTTTTTCTATTCTACCTTTCTCCTTTTCTATATAACTTTTGAGATCTAATTTGCAAACTTTTTTTTAAAAATAAATTCTCTTCTATATGGTGTTAGAACTGAATCGAATAAATATTCATCTAGCCTGTGATTTATGGTATGCTCATCTCGTCTTCTAGCTGATTCTTTTTAGTGGAAAATGTATAAATTTTTATACATATTTGGCAGCTGGGACACTGCTTAATTTGTTCAAGCATCACTTGAAATTATTTATTGCAAATCAATTAGTGGAATTATTATTATTATTATTTATTTTATTTTATTATTCCTCCCCCCCTCCCTCCAACCAATAGTGGAATTATAAAAACTAATAAAAATCAAAGTCACTTTTCACCTAGTGTAAAAAAAGCAACTTTTGACCCCAGGAAAAGGTGACAGGGCAAAATTATTTCGAAAAACCCAACTTTTTCTCTCTCATCATGTACTTTCTATCTCTATCTCTCGTCTTTTTCTTCAATCATAAAGCAATCGATTACAAAATGATTTACTACTACCACTATATTTTCATCCTAGATAGAAGTTAAAATTTTGATTACAAAAATTAAATCTTGCAATACAAAATTATAAAAATAATTTTATAAATTTATATGTAAAATTTTCTTTATGTACATAAAAATTTGCGATCTATTAATATTAGATTATTATAATGGTATCCATCTTTTCTATTCTGCACCAAACCATTCAATGCTCCTCTTTTTCGAGGAAGGGTCCACTCATCTCTCTCTCTCTCTCTCTCATTAAAGTTCAAAATTGGTACAATCTTGTTTTGTTTTAAATTGGACTGGCGGGTCTGTATAGTAGTGGGTGTTAATCATATAATGACACTCAGATTAAATAAAATTATTTATTCATCTTAACTTTTTTTGAAAAAAATTTATTTTTTAATAGAGCAATTGTGACAAATAGATTTTTCCATTGAAAAATTTACTGTAGTATTTTTAAATTATTTTTTTAGAAACTAAAAAATATAAAAATACCAATGTAACATATATCTCATGAGAAATCAAATAAGGAAAAATCTTTATTTAGAAAGACCGTGGAATGCTCTAAGAATGTACATCACTTTTTCTTCACTATTTGCCTTCATTTGGGGGCATAAATACTGCAATGGTCCTCGTAGTTTCAAAACATACATGGATGCGCCATCGGGAGCGTGGTTGATTGTATTAATCTCGCACCACTTAGCAATGAGATGGATAATCGTTCGTAATCCGTTTCGCAAACAAGCTTTTTATTGCTGAGTTATCAACCCTAAGGAGATGTTAGATATGCGCCGAAACTTGTCAAAGATTTCTTCTACAAAAATGTAGTAGTTCTTGAAAATTTATCAGACATAATGTTAAGTATGCTAATTGCTAGGCTATTATTCACAAAGAAATATAAGCTAAGCTTGCGATTCTATAGTTTAATAGGACATAGAAATGGAGAAAGATGACAAATATGTTTGCGAAAGTCACAAGACGAGAACTTATTCGGGAATGTTACTAATCGAGTCAAATGTTGCACGATATGTTAGTATCACATTTTCCTCGATCATACGCTTCTCATCATTTTATGAAACTTATTGTCATGATAAAAAGAAGAAAAACTGAAAGGTGCAAGTTCAATCGCATGATCGAACTTCTCAAAGAGAAACAATATCTTATAATACTTAAATTTTACATTCTATAGTATGTTTGTGTATTTTCGAATGTATACCTTTTGCAACTAGTGGACACTTTTCATAGGCAACAAATGTATGTAGTGCGGACCGAGAGAGGGCAGAGAGTGACTACAGTTTTCTAACCTCCTATTTTTTTTTGCAAATTTAGTGTATTAACTTCGATATTTTATGAAGCATCTTACTAAGTGGCCCCCTAAAAACAAGAAAGAAAATTTTTTATTTATAGCAGAAAGAAATTTGGTCGCTGGTTTGCAAATGAAAGTATGCTAAGTGTTAAAGTGGAAGGGGTTTCACTTCAAAGAAATGAAACTAAGTGTTTGTTTCAAAGGTGGTGTACTTAACTATTATAAAATTGAAATTGTATGCATTTACCTATGGTGCAACAATTTTTTTTTTTTAAATATGATGGAAAAAAAATGTTGTACCGAATTTATAATTTTTAGTGAAGAGATTTTTACTTTATTTTTATATTTTCTCACGATAAATCTTTTCACCAAATGGGGCCTTACTTAAATACGAGTCGCAACAGTTGAATCAGACAAAACATTCATTGTTAGTAGACATGTGATGGTATACGAAGGAATTTCGATTAACATTTTTGTCCGTGTGGAATTAACCCATCAGTTGAACCCAGCTAATCAATTTCTAGCTCAAAATTCTACAAATTTTACTTTTAAGCATGAAAATTTCAACAATAGATTGTTACAAGTATTACTAAACTAGAGAAATGGACTTCGCAAATGTCATTATGTTCCCATGAGAAATATTTCCTTACAAGCCAATTAGTGTACAAAATCAAACTTTTCACCAACTCTTACCGACATTGGAAGGAAAAGAACTTTGCCGACTAAAAGAAACTGTTGCAATTTTTAAGCAAAAATAAAAAATAAAAAAAAAACAACAAACTTTATTTCGGACCATGATAAAAATTGGACAAATCTAGTTTAAAACTTCTAACTTTTTGGGCCAAAGTACTTGGAAAATTAGTAGCCAAACAATGTCAACTTTTATGCAACAAAGCAAAAAAGCTTAATTATAACAGCAGCATCCTAACAAGCCTTGTTATATATAGGGCATGTATGTGATTACAGCATCGTCAATGGGGTCAAATTATTCCATTACTTGCTACTAGTTACTATCAAAAGTTTTAATGGTAGAAGTGTAGCCACTGAAGAATTTATATGATTTTTTTACCAGCTAATATGGTAAAGGAAATTTTTGGATGTGATTGGTTTCTAGTTGTATCGCATTAATGACTGGAATTAAGATACTCCATGTGATGTCAACGAATAAGAAAATCAGATAAAATTTTTAGGTGCACGTAACGTTTCTCTAACTTTTATGTGGAAAAATGCTATGCACTTGTGTATTGAGACTATCATAAAAGAAGTTGAGCAATAAATATTCAAGGAGACGTTTCATGAGAAGAAATATATATTAATTAAACTCTAGAAGAAGCCCATAGCATACATTTTAATCCTTCACGTTCGTGTTTCTAGGTGGGTAAACTTTTTACATCGAACGTTTATGAATGCATAAGAAAAAAAAAAGCTTATGAGCTTGTTTCGTTCTAACTTATGAGTTCTAATTTTTTAGTTTTTTATGTAAAAATTGAACCATTTTGAATTTTTTTTGCAGATTTTAACATAAACTTATTTGCTGTTTTGATCTAAATATATTGTAATTTTTAAGCTAAATGAATACAATTTTTTTCATAGACAGAAATAAACAAACTTATTTATTTAAAATGTGCCCTCAAACAAACCCTATATTAATTCAATTCTTTCACTACCATTGTATTATTGTGTTTATTTTGTGCATGAATTGGGAAACGAGCCTATTCTTGTTTTCCCTTTTTACGAATTGTCATACCCAAAACATTGTACTAGTGCTTAGGTGTGTAATTGGTTAGACTCGGTTGCTTGCAACTTACTGTCTCTAATGCCGAAGCATTGCCAAAAGCATCAAATTAGACACGAGAGACAACTTCTTGAAGCAACCATTTTGAACAAAAATGTTGTTCAATTACTCTACTCTATTTTTTAGATCTGTTGAAAGATAATAACTTTGTGCTATGTAATGTCCCAAAAACTCGTAAATATTTTTTTTGCTTTGATAAATGATACTATATACGAGAGATAGTATTATTATTTATTTTATATCACGGTGGTAGTTGTGGTATTATGGGATTTGTTGTCGTGGCATGGTGTTGTGAGGCATTTTGTGTTAATGCCTTGGTGAAATTTGTTAAAAAAATTTGTAGAGAAATATGTATCCAACGGCCAATCCTACGATCGGACAGTAGTCGAACCTTTGATCAGAGATTCTAGAGGAGCTTGTTTGAGCCAAGTATTTTGTTCGACGGGGCACCCGCCAACGGATAAGCCGTCGCACAAGATAGCTTTTTGGGCCACACTACTTTATTACATTAGATAAGAGTCATACATCTCATTCTTATTTTTTGCATCAAAGAGAGAAAGAGAGAGAGGTGGAAACTTTTAAACTTCAATCTTTACCCTTACAATCCATCTGTTTCTGTTGATCATTTACACATAAAAAGTAGATAGTTTCGAGTCCTACATTTTGACATAAGTTTTTTCGTCTGTTCTTCTTGTTCTTCTTTCCTCATTTTCTATGCCTTTTGTGTTTGTCGAGACAAATTAGTGCAATTTCTTCCTTATGCTTCATAGATCATTTTTATGTATAGGTTCGCACCAATCCGAAACTCATAACTAGATCATTTCAAGGGGATAAGAAGAGGGGTTTTTGGGTTTGAGTTGGGGAAGTCTTCTGGTAGCTTTCGTAAACTCGTGAGGTACGGGTAAATTACAGATAGTAATATAAATTTGAGTTTGGGACATGTTATTCATTTTAGGTTCGAGTTTCACGTATTAAATGACATAACCTTCGGGCATTACTTTATTTCGTAGTAAAATATGTACTTCTTGTAGCATGTTTATTTTAAAGGTATTATGACATAATCTTCCTTCCTTTCTTTCTATTATTTCTTTTTCCTTTATTCTCTTTTATTTATCCCACAACCCCGAGTGTGGGGAAAATTTGGGGCTTGACATGCTATTTCTGTTATAATTATAATTTTATCACTTGTTTGGTTCCTCCGGGAATCATGCTGTGACAGGAGATTCATACGGTAGACAAACCACTGCACTTGAGATTGGCATAGCAAATAAAGAAGTATACCAAAATAAATAAATAAATAAATAAATAAATAAATAAAATTTGATGAGGTAAGAGCTTGATTTCATCTATGATTCAGCCTAGGTCTTTGAAACCAAAGGGTGGACTTAATCAAAGGTCATGTGAAGCTACAAGACATAATAAAACTCAGTGAAGACAAACTTGGTTTAAATTTTAAATATTAGAAGGGGAATATTTGGGAGAATAAAAGGGAATTAGAAGGTACTCATTAACATAGAATTATTTTATAAGCAAGCAAACAAAAACATCTTTGTGGGTCTCTGACTTGGGTCAATAACCTCAATCCAAAGATTTGTATATTACCTTGACTTGAAAATGGGAAAAAAATCAACTTCTCACGTGATCTTTATTTAATTTTGTTGAATGGAAATGGTCAATCATTTTAGGAATATATTAAATAAAGAGAAAAAGTTTCATGGTTAGCATAAAGATTTGATATACAAGGAGGTATTTAGAATATGATACTTGTGTTTGTTTAATGATTATTTGGTGAGATTATGCTTAATGCATATGTGTCATTCTCTATATTTCGTTTGTATACCAGTCTTTATTTATAATTGAGAGAATTTTTACTTGTAAATTAATATGATAAAAAATACGAAATTGATGAAAGATAAATAAGGGAAAATGAAATCAAACATAATGTTTTCATTCTCTCTCAATGATGTCAAATTCTTCCATTACTAGTTTTCTCTGTGTTGTCTTTTGAACTTTGAAATCTACAACATATTTGCACAAAAGTAATCAAAACAGAAAATATTTAAAACTTCCTTTTTCCCTGTTTGAGGGTTTTCTTTATTTTTCATAGAGATTTACAAATTTTATATAATGTAATTAAAATAATAAAATAAATAATTTTTTTAATATACACTTTATTTGAAATACATATGTATTGGTATAAACAAATTGACAGTAAGGGCATTTTAGTAAAATATTAATTTTAACTTGATTTTAAATAAGAAAAAATTACCTGTATTTTTGGACAAACAAGAATGGAAGAAAGACTTTCAAATTGGGATGAAAAGAGTATTAACATCGTTCATTACAGTGTATACAAATATGACTAGATCTGTTAGAGATTATTTAGTTGTAGTTCATAATCTCTAATTTTTTAGTTTATTTACTTAGAAATTAGATATCATTTTGTTATTCAGATTTTAAGTTGAATTTATTTGCTATTTTGGCTAAAATAAATTAAAATTTTTAAGCTAGCTGAATATAATTTTTTTTAAAATAAAAAATAAACTAATTTATTTATTTAAAATATTAACAAACCCTGTATTTTTTCTCATTAAAAAAGGAGAAGACAATAGACAATGACCTAATAACTTAGATCATAGTTCCAATACATAGCTATCACTGCTTTCTATGTCAACCAGTTATGGTACAATTGTCTTACTATTTCATCTGTTTCACTATAAATGTTATCTTGGAGAATTATTTTTTAATACTTAATTTAAAAAATCAAGAATGTATTTATTTTATTTTTCTAATTTTTCCCATGTGATCTCAAGTATATTTCTAAGCATTTCACATAACTCAAACATCAAATGAAGGGTTTTTGGGTAAAATTTATCTATTGTTTTTGCTCAAATGAAAACTATTTAATGATGTCTTTAATTTTTACGCATTTTCCTCTAAAGACATTTATTATGAAATAAGAGTAAGCGGAGGGAGTATGATTCAGTCATTAGTTTCAACACAAAATAGCTTGAGAACAATATGCCATCATTAATCAATATGTTACGGATTACAAATTTGATAATTACTGACGTAAGTATGGAGACAAAGTATTAAATGAAAGTACTATACACTGATGCAAGCATGACCCGTTATTTAATTCTCAACTTCTCCATTGTTGCAAACTTTTGTCTATAAATAGACAAGGGAATGGAAGCAGAAGAGAGTACAGAAAGAGAGAAAATGAGAGAAAATAAGTGTGGAAATAAAGTCAATTTAGTTCAAATTTCAAGTTTTATTTTATATGTTATACTACTTTGTAATTTCTACTTTATATAAATAAAAGCACGCACCAGTTTTGGTCTTGTGGACTAGGCCCAATTTAAATTTATTTTAACTTGAGGCTAGACCACATAATTCTTGCATTTCCTATTTTACTTTTCTGCAAATTATTTTATTTACTTTCTAGCATTTTCATGTGCATTGTTTTCCTTTTTTCAGCCTTTTACTTTTTAGTCTATAGTACTTTTGCACAAAAGTCAAAACAAAACAAAAAGATTATATATTCTTAATAGTCACTCGTTATCTATATGCTGAAAATTGCATGGTATTGTATTAGCAATAAAATACCAATGTTTCATAAAAAATTTCTCAACGATCACCTAAATGTTTAATGGCTACAAAAATCCTTGCCAATAGCCTGATCAATATCTTCATTTTCCATGTACATCATTGCTCAAGCCAGTAGCAAATAGAAGAAAAATTATCACAAAAATAAAAGCGATCAAAAAAGTCTGTGTGCAACATTTTCTAACACGACAACACAAGAATAAGAAACGTCCCTTACAAAATTAGACACTCGGCGAGCATGGACCAGAGGCAAACATTTTGCCCTCTTTCCGCTTTAATCCTCACCATTAGTCCCTCTTCACAACATGTATATTCATACCTCTTTTTCATCCTTATTATCAAAAGACTATTAATTCACTACTTAAAAGCAAAATTACAATAGTGAAAGTAAAGATCTTAATCTTTGCCTTGCCAATGTGGTATGCCTAATGTGAATTCCAAGCTCAGGTTTTTTTGATCCAAGTCGGAACCTAAATAACTCTCGGTGCATGCCAAGCGATCACTTCCCTGCAACATTTGAAAGTATATATACTTATTTTTCAATTCAAATGGACTCAAAAATCAATAGTATATCTCATCATTTTTGGACAAAAAATGGTTTGGAAACAGAAAAATTTTACAAATAGAAAGCTATTCATCTGTTCAAGGGAATTTCGCGAGCGAGGAATGAGCATTTTTTATTTTTGAATCAATATAATGCAGAACCAACTTGTACACAAACAGCTATACATGTATCAAACTTAGCCCTAAATTTTTTTTATTATAAGTGGTGACATATCGTATAGCTTCCCGATGCTGATATATTCTTTCGGACCCTTAGCTCATTTTCGACCAATGCATAAAGAAATTAGTTTCATAACCCTTCTAAGATCTTTCCATTTCTTCTAGTGCTTTGGTATTTATTTGATATTATTTGAACTTTATGATAGTTTTTCCATAACATGTCTGCAATATAAATGAATTAAAAGTCTATCTTGAAAACTCCTACACTAGACGAATGGAAATCTTTCTAATCCGTTTTCTCATATAAGATTATGTCCAACATATGCTCTATGCAAAGAAATGAAAATGCTTGAAGAATTTGAATGGAGAAACAAACAATTATATGGAGTTAGGCCAATTTGGGGTTGCAGTTCCAGTGCTTCTTTCATTTTTTTTTCTTGGGAATTGTAGCTAGTGTTGTTTGGTAAATCTTAAAGCACTTGTTTTTTAAACTCTATATTTTTTGTGCTTTTAGAAGCAACTTTATGGGTGTTTTCAAAAGCTGTTTCTGTTTTTTCAATCATTAATTACCTAAATAATCTCAATTATATTTACTACATTCCTCATATATAGTTACTTTTCTTTTTACAATAAAAAATACTACTTTACCAAACACCACACTACTTATCAAATCAACTTCTAAAATTTATTTATCAAATACTAGGATTATACATACTTCTGAAATCAACTTTCAAAAACAGCTTTCAGATTTAGATCCTTAACAGAAGCAGCATTCCCAAACTAGCCTTACCTCACCATGATTTTTCAAAGAAAAGTATGATAATTGTATGACTTTTTTCTTGTAACTGGATCATATTTTGCAATTCTATTAAGTACCTCTATTCGATGTCCAGATCTTTGTTGTAATGGCAAGCTGGTCGGTCTCGTTTCATCGATATCATTGGGGTTACTTTGTAGCCAGGCCTCTCTGCTGCTAGAATTTGACAATTTAAAAGAAAATTAAGATTTTAATTTGTCAATTATAAATTGGAGGGCAATTTTATTAAGACTACACTATTTACTATAGACACCACATCTTGTAACATCCTAGAAATTCGTAGAATTTTTTTTGCAAAAATAAATAATATTTTTATCAGTATGATAATTATATTATTTATCGTATCGTAGTATTTGTAGTCATCAAGATATATTTGTAGGCGTAGAATATCGTTTTGAGGTTGTAGGGTGATGATGGGCATGTCAATGCCTTAGAAAATTTTCTGAAAACATGCAAATGCGGAGGTGCAGGTTGTATTGTTCGAACGGTACCATTTCAGCCATTCGAACAGCTACCAATATGTCATTCTAATGGATGTTTCACGTGGGGTTCAGTTATTTTTTGCTCCTTTTCTAAGTCATACAATCCAAAATTTCTCACTTTTTCTTCTCTTCACTGGCTGCAATATAGTGAGCGAGAGTGTGGAGTGTTTAAACACATTTTCCAGGTTTTGGGTATCATCTTGCTTGGGACTTCATACACATAATATTTTTGCATATTCGGAGTCTACATCGTGATGGCTCTCTTTTGATGTAAGTCTCGTCTTTTTGTTTGTTTGTTTTCGATATCTCGATTTATGTGTCAATTGGATTTGTTAAATTAAATTTATACAAACTTTTTCTTATGTCTCGTAGACCATTTTTTTATATAGGTTCATGTTAATCCGAGGTGCGTAGATAGATCAACTCATGGATCAAAGTGGGGGTCTTTTGGGGGATCGTAAGTGTGACCTTTCAATAGCTTTTTAGCAGTCTCATGAGGTACGATAGACTATGAATAATAATATAATTACGAGTTTATGTGTGTAAATTGATATATTAGATGTGTCGTGAATTTTATATTTGACTTTCAGAAATGTATTGTTTTCGTCTAATATAAATTATTCTCGTTGAGATGGGTAGTATACTTAGTTTGAAGAGATGCATAGCATCTTTATTAGTATATAAATTCGAGGCCTAGTTGCATTTATAAGTATACGAGGCATAAGTAAATTCATAAATTTTTTGAGGCATAGTTGCTTGTGGATAGTAGATGTCGAGGCCTACGTATTTCAGTAGCAAAACAAGGAGTGGTTGTGTTCATGAAAGATTCAAGGTGTATATTTGTATTTGTAGATAGTTGGGACTTACTATTTCTAGTAGTTGATTGTGATAGATATTGTATGTGTATATATATATATATGTATATATGTATATATACTCAAAGCATATAAGTTCTTGTCGAGATTCGTATTATATAAATTCTACTGGATAATCATGATGTATATGTTATGTTCATACTCGAGATGTGATTGTAGTCGAGGTGTATGTATATTCGAGATGTGTTTTGTGTTCAAGATTTGTTATATTCAAGATGTGATTGTAATCGAGGTGTATGTGTATTCGAGATGTCTTTTGTGATCGAGATTTGTTCGTATTCGAGATGTGATTGTAGTTTAGACGTGTTTATATTCGAGATGGGTTTGTATTCGAGATTCGAGATACATTTATTTTGTGATATTATGGAATACGACTTGGTACTGATATTCATAACATATATATCATCCTTGTGGTTTGTGATATATAACTTATAGTTTACATTCATGTTATAATTATTAATGTGCTACTCGTTACATACATCGAGGCATTACTTTCGAGGCATAATTATTGTGATATACTTATATGTGGCACATAAATTTTATTAAGAACTTGTGATGTACTTATTTGTGACATCTATCAAAGTATATATTTGTGACATAATTATCTGTAGCATACATTCGTGATATACATTAAGGCATGTATTTGCGTGACTAAAAGCATGTAAATTATGAATAAAAGAAGCATATACATTTGAGTTTGGAGTTTCAGTCTTTTACTTTTTTGGGGGGATACTGTATCGTCTTTTAATAAACCTTTGTGGTTGTGAATTAAGGAGGAGGCCTGGAGTATTATAGTGAAAGCTGAAAAATCTGCGCAATGAGCGACTTGATAATTTAGTATATTAGTAGTACATAAGAATCTAGCCTATGATATATATCGTACTGAGAGTACGTCGATTGTAGGATGGGCACTTGTATAACCCACTTTTTAAAAATTTTTGTAAGATACTAATCCCATCTTTCTTGAGTCATAGTCGGGTTTGTGATTTGTGATTTGTGATTCGTGGTTTGTATTTGTGATTTGTGATTCAGGTTTTTGATTCGTGGTTCGGATATCATCATGCATTTGCATTCCATTCGTTGTTTATGATTGTATTTGATTGCTTAAATTTTTGTGTTGAAGCATGTACTACTTCCTTTCATCGTTGTGATTTTGTGAGTGCATTCATAGTTTTTTGTCGACTTTTTATGCTTACTTTTTTACTTGAAGCATGTGTTACTTTTATAGTTACATTATGTACTACTCTTCTCCTAGAAGCATCTACCATTTGGATATTTCGTGCTAGTAGTTGGTTGCTATTCGCGTACATGATTTACATATTATCATGTTAGTGATAATCTAACCATGTTTATTGCGCGCACGCGCGCGCGCACACACACATCTTACTTGAATTGTATTATAGCCGTGGAGGTAGCTTGAGTGATGCTGGATAGCTATGGATAGAGAATTGTAGGGTATGTTTTGGAGTATCGAGTTTATATACGAAGCATCGGTTGATATGTGTATTTTATTATCTTTTGGATAAGAATTTCGCTTAATTTGTTTAAGTAAACTTGGTAGTTTACTTGTAGTAGATGTTGTATATAAATGTTATGTTGGATTACTATAGGTATTGTAAATATTTAAATGCGATGTTGGAGGTTTGATGTTGTAATTTGAGTAGTGGAATTGGACAGTGTAGTTGTTGTATTTATAATTCGTTTCGTTCATTTTCTTTCCTTTCTATTCTTTTTCTTTTCTTTTCTTTTCTCATGTCCACGAGTTTGAGGAAATTCGGATTGTGACACATTTTTATCTAGGAAAAAAAATGGTGCACCACATAAGATCGACTTTGATAAGGCCGAATGTACTGAAGATATTTGACTCTGGTGAAGTTGAATATTAGGATCGATTTTACTGGGTTCGAATATCTTTCCTACATTTGACTCTATCAGAGTTGATCCTTGTGGTGAACTTAGAAAGTGATAAACTGTACGGTCCCAATAGAATTGTTATGCGGAAAAACCTAATGACTTAGATCTACATAGAAAGTTATTACGGAATATAAGGAAATTGATTTTCCTTAGCCGGTGCATGTTAATTACAAATTGTAATTAAATCTAAGATAGGCATTGTTGATTAGCAATTCCAAATTCTCAGAAATTAAATGGGTACATTAGAAGAAGATTTACTCTCAAAAGGTTAAAAGTATCCTATGTATCTCAAAAGAACTTCTAAATCTTTATTTATAAAATTAAGCTACGAAGAGCATGGTAAGAATCTCGAGAAATTCACACAACAAGTTTCATGCGATGATCACGATTGTTACAAATAAATTAACTGAAGAATTTGTTTTAATGCCTTTGAGAATGCAATTTCCAAAATCTAAACAAATTTGGTACTGAATTTACATCCCTTCTATGAATACACTGAAGTTACGCAAAAGTTTTAAGTTCTTGGATTTTTAAATTCATCAAACCCTACCTTACAAAAATTGAGAAATTCGGTAATACGTGAAATAAGAAAGCATGTTCCATTTCCTGTAGGAAAAAAGTGCTAAAAACTTTATACTTGGGGGTCTATACACATTCTCTATTAAATATGTGTTTTGGAATAAAAAATGAAGAATAAATAAAAACATCTTATGTAGACCCAAAAAATAAAATAAAATAAAATAATAGTAGTACATGAGAATAGCTATCTATATTCGTGAATTTCCCACCAATGCTAAAAACATACACAGAAACAAAACATAGTACAGCAATTCGTACCAGCATTGTTCAAAAAAATTAGGACACTAATAAAAGATCATTTTCCGTAGCTCACCAAGCCTGATATAAATCATTTGCTAGACTTTTTAAATTTATGTTGAGATCAGGGTTGGAAATGAGTTGATTTGAGCTCAGACTTGGCTTGACTTGGCTTGTTTGTCTAGAGTATTTGCTCAGTCTCGGCTCGTTTACTTAAAGAGCCTTAATTTGTTATTCAGACTCGATTCATACGAGCCCAAGCCAAGTCCGAATCTATTCATAAATATTTTGGTTCTTTTAAATCTATATATATTAATTGTTATTGATATATTAAAGTTTAAAATAAACATCATTAATTAGAATATCTTAAACAATTATCAAGTAATAACCATGTACTAGCGGATATAATTATTTTTCAACTTAATATTATAATTAGAAGCCCCCCCCCA
This sequence comes from Embelia ribes, assembly GCA_001753735.1. Taxonomy (NCBI): domain Eukaryota; kingdom Viridiplantae; phylum Streptophyta; class Magnoliopsida; order Ericales; family Primulaceae; genus Embelia; species Embelia ribes. Next base: position 16,171 of record MKEJ01014471.1, read on the forward strand.
AAAAAAAAAATTTAAACCGACTAGAGAGAAGAGAAAACAATTGACTATTTTCTTGTATCAGTCGATTGATATTTGAAATCAATCGACTGATACCGGTGGAGACAGAAAATCTGTCCTGCATCGAGCCACGTGTCTACATCCTTATACCTGAGAAAACACCACTAAAATGCCACGAATTAGTCCATTCTCACCAGTAAAAAGAGTTATAGAGAGAGAGGGGTGGAAAGCATGGAGATTAGGCCAAGTTTGGCCAAGATTCAGCCTTCCCGAGCCGCTTCAGGATGATGTTGCGCCGCGGAGACCTCTAAAGCCCATCTAGGTGAGTTTCCTTCCCCTATTCTGACCTAATTTTCTGATCAATTTTAGAATTTAACCCACATGTAAAAGGCAAATATTGCGAAGCCTTGGCTACTAGTAACAAATGTTCGAATTTGATGTAGTTTTGATGAGAGTTTGATGCTCCTTCGATGAAAGAGCCTAAAGGATAGCCATGCATATGTGTGCAATAACCTTCTAGTGGCCTTACAAGGAGAGATTCAGGTAAGGCCATTAATATAAACCGTGGAAACTTGAGTTTTTACCTTGAGAAGGGCAAGTCAATCAATTGGTGTTACTTATCAATCGACTGATTTTATCAGATAGACCAAGAAAACTGACTGCACGTGTTTATTTTCCAAATTTGAACCAATTTCAACCCCTATAACTTGATGATTTGGTGATTATGCAGCTACGGTTGCGTTGTATGTGTATCTAGAGACCATTTTATACCCTCAAATTAAATTGAGGTACGGTTAAAATATTTCCCCGGTAAACTTAGTGCCCTTTGAAGTTTCAGCTAATTTTTGCATCATTTAAAATTTTTTGGTAATTTACCGTGAGCACCACTAGTTGCATGCAAAATATTCATCAATTAGACATCTATTATATTGCATACAGGAAAGTTACCCATGTGTAGTTCTTGAAATGTTGACGACCTCAAAAGAATTTAGAAGTAGTGTGATGCTTTTGAATAACTTTAGTGAAAATGACTTGACCATGTAAAGAGTAACGAGTATTCAATGAAAAATTTAAAATTTAGAAGAATAAGTGAATCTGGTAAACAAAAAAGAAATTTGTGTCGGTATTGAAAAGAGTATTGATCCTTATGAGATGGTAGAATGGTGTGCATTGAACGTTAGCTTATAAGTATTGTCAACTATGAGCCTTCCCTGTTGAGTGAACCATGAGTTAAAAAGCATCGTGAAATGTGATAGCCTTAGACTGTGCAAAAATTATGAGACGTAGTAGACCAATTGAGGGATATCATGTGACAATTATGTATGGAAACCGAGAAGGATAGTATATGACATTTATAGGAAAACTAGAAGTCGTAGTTGCGAAAAGTCAAAGATTTCCTGGATGACTGAGACTGGACAATGAGAACCTTGCAAAGTCCGTTGAGCATATGTAGGAGGCTGGAGTAAGTAGCACTTTGGTCAATTAACATTGTAAATTGAATAGATGGATGACGAAGGGAATAAGTGATGGCAGCCAGTGTAACGTCCAAAAAATTCCGAGTAAATTTTTTGCATTTATACTAATATTATCGAAGTGTATAATAATATTATTAAATTATTGTAGAAGTATATAAAGTATTGTAGAAGGAAGTATAAAGTTATAGCAGTAGTTTGAAGTTTCAGTATTGTTATAGAATTAAAACGAGATGTCAAGACCTTACGATAATTAGCACGAATGAGGAAGTATTTTATAATAAGCTTAAGGTACGTATTTCAAGTGATTGGTATGAGTAGAATGGAGTTTGAAGTTGAAGGGAGAAGTTTGGAGTTGATTATAACATTCTTATCAGCTTTTGAACTAAGTTTTGACAGTATCGGGATGCCAGTCGAATGGTGCTTAATGCCATTCAAATGGCAAAGCCGTTCAAATGGGAAAAATCTATCGTTCGAATGGCAGCATCGGGGACAAAACAACAGCGCTTAAAACAGACTTTTAGGTAGTGAAGTGTTTCATTTTTACACAGACCAAATTTATTGGAGAGAGAAAGGAAAGGGCCACCAAATTCTTAAAGATGAGGAGCTCGATTGATCTAGCTCCTGGGATCCAATCTGCAATCGAAGGGTAGATTCTTGCTCCTCAAATCATAGAGATCATTTTGAGATAAACCACGAACACTATCTTGGTAGTTCATAATTCCTTAATTTCCGTGCCTAGTTGGTACGAGAAATTAAAGTTGATAATCTTTACCCATATGATGAGTAGATTATCTTTAATTGTATGTTTGAGTTAATGCGAACTTGATTGATAAATCAAACCAAAGGGGGGAAAAGGAGAAGAATTTGAGGCTTTTGCTTAGGAAGCCTCGCAGTGACTTCTAGAGTAGCTTAAGGTACGAGCAAAAACGAACAATAGTATAAGTTTGAACATATGTGCGTAGATAGAATGTATAAATAGGTTTTAAGTATAAGAAGTGTAATTCATTTATGTAAGAATTACACCTTCCATATGCCTTATGATTTTTATGTTAAAACAAGGCATCCAGGTACATATAAATTGTTAAGTACACGTTTTATTATATTATGAACAACATAGGTCACTTAAGTAGTGACGTGTTTGTATGAAAATATTTGGTGGATATACGTAAGAATTCGAAAGATGTATGTGAGAGGAGGTATGATCATAGTTAAGCAAGGTCACGTTATGTCGTAACATATATGTATGATGATATGAAATAAAGTAAGCATATCAGTACACAATTCGTAGTTGTAGTGAAGGATTCATAGTTATAGTAAACAAGATAAGTCTTGTATGCATAAGCGCATGAATTCGTAGTTGTAGTGAAGGAGATAAGTCTTGGAGGCATAAGTATACTGAATCGTAGATGGTGTGGACGAGTTAAATCTTGTATATTTATATATGTTGCCTCTTTATGTAATAGGCTTGGACGAGTTATGTTCTCAGATATGGATGATTATTTCGTAGGTAATGGTATTATGTGTTACAACCTTACTTAATGGTATAAAATAATTATGTTCATTTTCATATTATTTACATGCTATTTACCATTTACTATCAAATTTATTATTTTGTTGATTTCTGACCCATATAATTTTTTTCCTTTTGTATACCATTATTTAACTATTTTATATGTCCGAAGTTTAGCTCAGGACACGACTGATAGGCTATGGAGTTGCTTATGCAGGGACACTTTTGTAGCTATGGGCTAATTTTACATATTTCTATCCGACTATGATGATGTATTATATTGTATTATATAATGCACTCTAATTTAGCGTTGGTGTTGTACGAAAATATAGGTATGTTTTGGCTCTTGGACATGAGGTGAAAAACATGTTTATATTGTCATTCTTATTCTTTTGGTAAGCCTACCACTTGATTTTATATTCATAAGTGGAATTGTATGATTATGTATATACAAATTTTGGAGATTGTATTTCATGGACCATATTATGTATATCATGGCAGGATAATTTGAAGTTGGGAAACGGGTTGTAATAGTTATTATATTTCTGTTCTTTTATCTTTTATTCTTACATCTCCGGATCATAGATTTTAGGGCGTGACAACCAGACCTTATAGTATGAGGAAATTGAAGATAAGAAGAAGAGGGGCACTGACGGACTCAGAAATATCTATAAATGGGGGACGATAAGACTATGTGGATATATGAGATTAAGTGGTAGTATTGGAAGGACTAGACTGTGGCACAACAATCCCGTTTTCCCCAGGACCGACCCCAAATGGCGCTAATGACGAGCACAGATGAGAGTGAGACCTAACCAGTTAATCTCTATAAGTATAGAAGTAAATTGAGATATATAGACAAGTACGGATGAAAGATGACAAATAAACCTTGACAAGAGCCCCAATGAATGGCTCATGAAATAGTTCGACCCTCAGGAATTAGTTTGCGGATAAGGCATCTTGGTAATGTTCTAGTGCATGCGAGTAGGTATATGAAAGGAGATTAGAGTCGTTTAATTTCAAATTGATGTTATGCATGAGTTGCATCTATGCATTTCATATGAGCATACACTTAAACGTGTTCATACATTGACAATATACGAACGACTAAAGAATATAAGTTAAACTATCGTGCATGTTTGGCCTTTCATAATCGTACAGAATCAACAGGCGAATATAGGCCGGTGAATTGGTTGTGAAAGAAGGCATGAATGCATGTGTGGTGTGTGTGCGAATGGATGTTGGAAAACATTTTGTGGTTGGTGACGGTAATTCATCGAGGGAAAAAATTTTTGGGCAATGTTAGGCTATCTTGTGTTGGAAAAAAAAATTTGGAGTCATGTCGGGCTATTTTATGTTTGAAAACCCTCGTGGATTATTCAGCAAATTATGGGGGCCTGTGATAGGAGCCTTTGTGCGTATTGAAATTAGTCAGGTCTCACGCAAGGTTTTGCGTGTGGAAAGACAACTGCCAAAATATTTATGCATAGAGTCTCGAGGAATTACAGTCTCGAGTTTGAATATTTTCCTAATGCATCATTCAAGGAACCCTAGTGTATCGAGTCAATGTCAATGCACGTTGATGTATAGTTAGTATGTGGTGTGATGATGAACTAAGAACTGACGAACTACATAACGACGAGGAATGCAAAGTTGTTGAATCCTTTCTACTATGATGTTTTAGATTGTATTCAAGTACCACTCTTTCGTAAAATATTGTTTTTAAGCTTTCACTGATAAGCGCTCTACTTTTACTCAGGAAATATCATAACCACCTGCTATGTTTATGTATTTTTGAAACTAGTAGATAGTGAAATAGGTGTCAACTTCATTCATCATTTCACTAGGTTTTGGTTGAGCGAGAGAAGTTGGAAAAAGGTTGGGAAGATAGGGAAGCTTTACTCAAGAAGGTAGAAGGACATGTTAGCTGCGCTTGCCTTTGAAGGTAGCCCGAGCCCTACCGTCCCTCGTGTCCATACCTAATGTACTTAGCAGTGATGGTAGTAGATGTATGGACAAGACTGTGGCTGTTAGTTTAACCCCTATTGCTGTTCAACTTTTGATGTAAGTAAAATTTTTACTTTAGATGGAATTCGTAGTAAAAATGGTAGCTTTTTAATATTAATTGTGGTGACACATTGCATTTAGGTTGCTTGTGGTGACACATTGCATTTAGATCGCGTTCGGGGTCATTCAGGATATGGGGCGTGACATTAAAAAATATATACCATTCAGGTAATAGAATTTTTTTCTTCTAATTTATTAGATTTAGTATGAACTATATGTATTTATATACATAAACTAACACATCTAAGTTGAAACATGTACACAAAAGGACATGAATCGATAAGCATGAACCCTTAATGAGTCGAATCGAAAGTTGTTTAAACTTGGCTCATTTATCTAACAAATTATTTTTTATTGTTCAGGATCGCTTCATTTATTTAATGAATGAGTCCAATATGAATTTTTGACAAATCGAACTCGAACTTATTTATGAACAGATTAGAACATTTGCATTCCTACTTGAGGTTGTTAAACTGTTAGGGAAAATTATTATGAGCAAAAGAGACTAGAGGAAAAGATAAACTAAATAATGAACAATTTTTATTGTTTGAAAGTTAAATAAAGAACAACTTGACATACAATTTGAGCAGGTACTAAAGGGGTAAACTGTAAGTTGTACCAAAAAAAGCTGAACATATGTGTGAAATTTATCGTACACATATAGAGACAAAGGATTTGATTATTAAAATAATTTAGTTAAACTTTGATAAAGGGGAAGCACTTAAGTCAAGGGAATAAATAATAGAGCTTATGTTATTAAAAGTAGCAGAAATAGAATTTGAAAAAGATGCAAAGAGAAAGAAAAGGGATAAAGTAGAGCAGTGGTGGTTCTCTGTCATCCTAATAAATATTATTTCTATCATATTTTTCTATACCAAATAGTCTCAAGTGCAATGTTCAAATTTTTAACCAAATAGTGTTATATTTAAAATTTATATTAAGAATGCATATTAAAAAAATTTATAATCGCCAGTGCCATATCGGTACAAAAGTTTGTAAATTTTATACATGTTTGTGCTTAAAATTACATTAATACAAAAGAAATTGCTCCTAAAACTAGCTCTTGGGTGCTTAAGTTGAACAATAGTGACATAACCTTTGTCACAATTTTTTTCCATTGGACCTATAATGAGAAAATGAGAATAACAATAAAGCTCGTAATTGTTGTTGTCAATATTGCTAATCTCATATAGTGTGGCGCCCATATTTCTATAAAATCTAGAACTGTAATTTAATAAAAATTAAAAAAAACAAAACAAAAAAACTTGAACTCAATTTAGAATCAGGATCAATACACTGGTAGACTCACAACTGACTCACAATATCGAATTTTCAAAAAAGTCAGGTACGTAGCTTAGAAATTCGGAAAGAAATTATAAAATTAACACACTTCGTCGACCGTCTACGACTCTAAAACACATAAAATAATAATATGACAATCCCTTATAAAAATGATAAAAAAAATTTATGTTTAAATTTTTGGAATATTAAGAGAGAATGTACCTTGAAGAGTTACTCCATAGAGTATTAGTAGAAGGAGAGTCTGTGTCTTTTTGTAAAGAGCCATTAGAACTTGTAGGTGGATGATGAAGAGGCCTTTGATCAACATTAAAATTATTATTGTTATTATTAAATTTACTCCCCAATGTGGATGCATCTTCTTCTCCAGACCCATCTGATTGTCCTTCAAGAAAAGCAAAACCTCAAAATTGTCACACCCAAATTTCTTAGCTAATTCTTATTTAAAAAAAAAAAAACTGGATTTTTTTTATAAAGGGAATGGAAAAGGAGTAAGACTGCATCGATCCTCCCTAAATAATACAATTCAAGGGGGTCGTGAACTCGGTTTTAATTTTGTTCCTTATTATTTTTAAGCCTGCGTATGAACACTTAAAATATACGCTAGCATTTTTTTGATTCGCCGACTCTATAGGATGAAGGGATTTGTTTACAGCTCTATTATTCTTTATGTATTGGAAAAGAAAAGAAAAAGCTAGAAAAAGAACTATATCTCCATATGTCACTTTACTTTTGCAAATATATTTGGAGTGGTATAATTTACGAGTCCCATTTTAAAGATATCTAAGATTATAATGTTAGTTTAATTTTGATATCAATGTAACTTATTTGAAAAATTATACCAACATTGATGCAAATACTTTTAGATGCAATATTCTGTTGTCGATATAAAAAATATAGATTCGATTTGTTTTATATGTATTCTTGCTTTGAGAGTTTGCGTTAAATATATGTAGTTTCACAATTACGTAAGCATCTACATGCATGTTTGGACAAAATTTTAACAAAAGCCGGATAATTATATTTAAAATTTTTGTTTAAAATTTAATTTTTAGACTTCAAATGACATACTTACCTATTTTCAGTAAAATATTGGCATTATGTAATAAGTAAATGCTAAAATATCAAATAAGTTTTCTAAATGGATGAAAATTTTAGTCTTAGGAATGTAAACAAAAAAATTAATAGTAATTTTTATTCAGGTGATAAAAATGAAGTTGCACAACAAGATTTTAATTTGTAAAAAATGATTAAAAATCTGATAATAAGTATTAATAATATATAAATGCTTTCAATAATAAATGTTAGGAGACTATTCAATTTTAGAAAATATGGGACATATGCAATGAAAAAAATTACATGACAAGTTTTTTTTAAGTCACAATGGAAGGCCAAGTTATCTATCGAAAGAAGTTAAATTTTATTTTTAACTATTGAAAAAAATAAAATAAAAAAATCTGATAATTTAAGTTGCATAAGTTATAATGCTACTCAAGGATAATTGTTCAAAGACGTGCTTATTCCATTACTAGAAATTATGGGTCTTATTCAATGAATATCATCAAAAAAACTAAAAGAATATTTCTAAAACAAAAGGGTCGGTTAAAAAAAAAATTATACACAAGAAAACAAAAAATAAAAAAAAAAGAAAAAGAAAAAATGTGTATTTACCTGAGGAAGGTCTGTCAGTGGTTTTAACAGTCCTATACATCTGCAAAAAGCAAGGTGTTTGAATGAATGATTTTGTAATTATGAAACAATAATATAACAAAACAATTGTAGAATTTAATTTAAAAGTTGGTAAAAGTATACTTCTTCTGTACCAACACTCAGATCTCTCTCTCTCTCTCTCTCTCTCTCTCTCTCTGTAGAGTCATTAATCACGAGGCTGATGTTTGTTTTGATAGGTTAACATTATTGAGTAATGATAACTTTTTACCCTTTTTTTCTCGTACCATTCTACTAAATTTAAGGCTTGCTATAATTTGGTTTGATTTGAAACTAGGGTGGAAAGTAACTCATTTCACAAATAACTGGGCTTTGAATTTTTTTTTAAATTTTTAAAATGTAATAATTTTATATTTAAATATAATAAAAATATCAAATTATAATTTTTAATATAAAATAAAAATAAATTTATTTTTTTATTATATTAAGACATTAAATTATCATATTTCAAAATTTTTAAAAGAAACATGTTATGTTAAAATTAATGGACGAATGGGGTATTGGTAGTAAGTTTGATAGATAAGAGCATCAACATCAGCTTATCTAAATAGATTATCTATTTTACAGCATGAAATTCATTATTTATATTTTACAGATTGGCTATTCAACTATTTCCTACAACAGATTATCTAAAATAGATGAGAAAGGAAACGGAGAGTTAAATTTAGATGTCAGGCCAACCAAAAAATTAAATTTCAGATTACTATCTATTTTAGATATTAGAATAGATACTTTTTATGCAGAATATCTAAATTTCATATCTAAAATAGATAGTTAACCTATTTTATATAATCAAGTGCTATTTTAATAAATAAATAACTATTCATAATAATAAGATAGAAGTTTACAAGCCGTGGGCACATTCGAGTGGAGAAGACCATGAGGTTCTCGTTGAAAAGGCCCATGAGAAGAGGCACAAAAATGTTGTTGCTTTGAGAGAAGATGTTAGCGTTAATCTCAGCCATCATATCGTCGGAGACACGGGATATTGTTGGTTCAGAGGAAAAGGCTTTCGGCTCATAACTAGCAAATCACTGCTGCACCGCAGATGCTTTGTCTCGTGATTGTCCAGTAGAAAAAATGAGGTCTGAAAGCATTTTACAGGCAGCCAAAAGTTTTCAGAGGCAATTGATTTTTGTGTGTGAGAAAACTAAAAACTACTATTTTAGAGAAAAAAGAAAATCAGTACCAAATTGCATTCCTCTGATTGTTACCAGCCAATTTATACTTGTAACCGTGCTAATTGTCATGAAAAAATAATAGAACCAAAAGTATCATGGACAATTACTGCACTAAACTACCGCATTGTAGGATCTGATGTATGATATATGCAGACTTTACCCTTATTTCCACAGAGGTTGTTTCCAAGATATAAATTTGTAATATTCAAATCGCAATGGAAGCGTGCATGGCTTTAACCTATAAAAAATATTCAAGTTAGGGCTTTGAACGCCGTCAATATGAATTTCAAGAGATGATAAACATAGAGCAATTATGATATTTAGATGTCATGTAAACAA
>MKEJ01014472.1:0-11438 GCA_001753735.1 Embelia ribes
ATAAAATACCTAATTTTTAGAATTTATTTTTTAATTAGTTTTAGAATCAAATTTTTTGAACAAATATTTCTAATTTATTGTGAACTCTGTCATTTTTTGGTAATCACGATTTACAATCAACTTATCTTTTTATCTGTTTACATAATACGTTCACTTATGCCATGAAAAGAAAACCCTCTTCCTCTTATTATCTCAAGTATCGATTAAAGCTCTTCTAATTCATCTTTATTGCTTCATTAAATAAAATTAAAATAATATATCAATTTCTTGACCGTGACTCCGTCAACAAATTCACTTATTCAGGTTTTATCTTTCTAATCTATATTTTTCTATTTTTAATATAATATGCAATGTTTAGTTGATTAGAGATATAATTATTGGTTGAATTATATAGTTTTTTTTTTTGCTTAAAAGCTTTCATATTTAGTATTAAAATGTTTTATTAGAAGTACCCAAATAAACATGAAAAATAGAAAAAAATAACAAAATAAATAAAAACTAATCATCTTATTATAATATTTTTTCTATTTGTACTTTATTTTCATGTTTATATTTGATTTATAAATAATAAGCACTGATATACTATTTATTTTATCGACTTAAAGAAATATAATTTTATATAATGTAAGAGACTTCAAATTTGTTTTTGCCTAATTTCTTATAAATCCGTCTCTAACCATCGCTACTGTATACCATCTATATAGTTTCAACTATCATTAGCAATAGTTTTTCTCACAATGATAAATATAGTTTTCAAGTAACTAGCATTATCATCAGTGTCTTTACCATCGAATATGTAGTTACTGCGTATAACATTAATACTACACAATTAGATAATTTAATGATATTAATTATTTTTTTAATGCAAAATATATTATATTTTATTATATAATTACAACAAATCTATTATTAAAATTTTAAAATTATTATTTTGTAACTTTTACATTTTCTGAGTGTGATGAATTTTTTGCAAAAATCTAATTAAGGTAATATTATACTGTGATAATTAAACTAAAAAACTACCACATGTGATATTGCAGTTACCATTTGAGACTCAAAATGATAGATGCTTGGGAATACCATACAATATGCTTTGGTGTAGGGTGTGACACATGTAGCGGTATCATTACCATTCAAATCTAAAAATGATAGATGCTTAGAGCATCTCCAATTGACACAATAAATATAATTTTTAGATATTTTGGTGAGTCAATTTAAAAAAATTAGCTATGACATACCCTCTATTTGACTCTCTATTTTGCTTCCTCTCTTTCTCACTTATCAAATGTAGTTATCAATATCTCTCTTCCTACAAAATTCCCTCTAAAATAATTGTTGGTTCATGAACATGACGAGAGTACATATATTTCTATTTAAAATTTGACCGTTGCAAATATGACTATTGTATTCATAATTGCCGTTGTAAATATGACCGTTATAAATATGACCGTTGTAAATATAAAAGTTGTAAAATTAAAAATGTAACATTTAAATTTGATGATGTGGCATAACGTGTTATCATTATAGCGGTTACGTGTTATGACACGTGACATTTTTTAATTATATTATTGAAAGTTAGTTAAAATTAGTTGAAATAATTAGTTAAAATAGAGACCATGATTTGAGTGAATTTTAAAAAATTGATAACTAAAGTAGTGAATTGAATATTTAAATATATTTTAAGTAGCTATTTTGGTAAGTGTGATTGGAGATACTCTTAATAGTACCATATAATATCATATAGTATATGGTATGACGTTAATTTCTACTATTATTGCCGTTATTTGCCATGTAAATAATGGGGGTCATATATAATGACTTTCTGAATAATTTTAAAATCGAATTTTCAGAAAATTTTGAATTGACATTATATTATTTTCCCAATCCACAAAGAATTGTCCACATCTCAATTGCCCGCCTTCAACAAAATTTGCCCATTTCTATTTTTGAGATCACTTATTATTACAAAATGAAATGCAATACAAAAATTATACTTCATAGATTTCATGGACAACAAAATTATAATGGTAATTTTGGTAATGTATATTAAATTGAAAATTTTAAATCTAATTTTTTTTATTTTGTCTTAATCTCTGTGGACAAAGGAAGTAGAACCATTTATTGGACTTGATCACACTCTCTAAAATAATTTCATATTTTACAATCACACAACGAGATTTAATAAGTATCTGATTTCTTTTAACTTTCCTTTTTGGGTGAGCTTGTAGTCCCATTTCTATGATATTACACAAATTAGATTTTTTTGCGATATATATGATTCCATGGGTGACACGTGACCATATGACAATTTTGGTAAGTGTAATCATTTTACCCTATTAAAATTCTTTGAAGTTGGGAACACGTAGCTTTACTAAATTTATACGTAATTGTCAAATGGACTGAGTAGAGCAATTTTCTGGACAAAACAAAGTGGGTATTGTTTTTGGGTGGAGTGTGCGATTGAAATAGTGACTGTATTCAAATTTTTTATTCTCCCAGGTGAATTCTATATTTTAAAATTATTTTATTTACATAATTTTTCACTAGGACTGACGACTGTGAACAGTGTCTATCGTGTATTTAGGGTAATATTTCATTCAGTCTACAAGCATTTTGATAAATAAGATATTGGACTGGGTTGATTTTATCTTATCTTAATCTTATCTTAAAGTATAAAAGTATATAGTTTTTTGCTAGTAAAAAAAAATATATATATATTTTTGAGTAGTACTCATAAATTTTATAGGGTGTTTAGTAAAATTTGAAAAAAAATATTTTATTTTGGGAGTATTCAAAACTAAAGTTGATATCAAGGAAAAAGAATAAAAAAGTATATTAGTTGAAATAAATATAAAAAATTGTATTATACAAAAATATCACTTTTTTACCTCTAAAACATGGCCTTGTCTGGTTGCCCCCAAAAGTACGGTGCTTTTGTACTTTTAAGTTAAAAGTAAAAATGTGTATTTAGTTTAATAAGAAAAAAATGTATTTATTAATACTTTCGTGACAGAAAAATAATATACTTCTATAAAAATATAAATTTCGATAACTTTTTCATAAAAATATACTTATTTCACGATTTACATTAATTTAACTACTTTTAATAATTTCCAACAAAAAAATATACCTTATTCAATTTTTACCGAATACACTGTAACGCTTAAAAATTTTTACTCAAAAATATAATTTTCTACCTACATCAAAAAAGTATTTTCGTAACATATGAATTTCTATAACTATATAAGTTTTTTCTTTTATACTATCTAATAAATAAGTATCATAAAAAATTATTTTTATTTCATTTATCATATTCATTTGTCCTATACTTGAGATTTTAGAAAAATCATGGTTTTCAATTTTTACCGAATACACCGTAACACTTCAAAGTTTTACTCAAAAATATAATTTTCTGCTTGCATCAAAAAATCATATTTTTATAATTATAAAATTAAAATAAATGAGCCATTTATTTTTCTTCTTACCCATAATACATTGTTTTTTTTTACTTCTATGTGAAAAACGAAAAGTGCAAACTTCTTGTGCGCACCAAAGAAGTCCATTGAATCAAGAAAAGGGAAAAGAAAATATGAATGGCTTCCTTTCCTATTTCGAGTGGACTGAAGTGCAGCAAGTGTACGTTATGGTTAAAAAATATACTTGCTGTCATTTTATAAGAATATATTTCAAAAGTGCAGCAAGTGTATGGGTTTCATACAAATTTTTCGTGTAAGAGTATATTTAAAAAGTTAGACATATTATGAAAATTAATAATTTATTGTTTCTTATTTTCAAATCGTTTTATCAATTTTAAAACTAAAAAACAACTAAAAAATGTATTCAACGAGATACGTATAAAATATGTATACTTTTATTAGTTTTCACATCTTTACGAAATGTGAATTTTTTTTCAATTTATTCATGCGCAAGAGAATGTTATGCGTAAAAGTTCGCGAATTTAACGACGGGATTGTGGAGTTTTTAAATGTACTACAAATAAAAAAATTTATGAGATGAAATTACGAAATTGGGCTTTGACGGTCAAACCGCGTCACGGGAAATCTCCTTAACGCGTAAACTGTTGTCCCATATCCCAATAGCCCCACGCCCATAACTTTATGGGTAAATTACACTTTTCCCTCATGAGGTTTCTGAATATTTCAGAGTACCCCCTCGGTTTCTTACATTACATTTTGCCCCAACTCAAAATACATGTTTGACTTTCGTGAAAATAGATCATCTTATCCTTCATTTTACCATCGTATTTTATTCATTTGAAGATAATAATTGTGAAAATTAGAGAAATACTATCACATTCTAAGAAATGAACATGTGCTATGCAAAGAGTAATTAAGTAATTCAAGGAGTAAATTAAAACTTTAAAGCTGATTTTTACTTTCACCCAAAAATATTGGGGGTAAAATGCAATGACATGTATACCTTATTGGGGAACAGTATAATTTCAAATACCTTGGGGGTATCACGAAATTGTTAGAAACATTATGGGGCAAAGTGTAATTTACCCTAACGTTATTTTCCATTTTTGGTTAATTACATCTACACTCCATACTTTGATCTCATATACAAAGAACCCCTCTTATTGTTGGGACATAACGATACGCCTCTGTGTTTGAATTAGATCAATAATGCACACACTTCATAGTTTTAATGATTGTCATTAAAATAGGAGGCTAACTAACACTTTCTTAAAATTATAAATTTTCGTAGCTAACGAAACCATAAAAATCACGGGGTAAAGATGATAACAATCTAGTCCCAGTCGAGTATTGATCTAACCAAGTACTACTAGTTTTGCGAATCATATTTTAAGCTCAACTTGAGGCCGAGATTGGTGTTGTGCTTGAAAAATCTCATGCACAAAATGAACTTATCTCGAATGCAATACACAAAGATGCTATGAACATGTTCGTCATATAGATTCAAGCACACAAAAAATGTATTGAAACATTTGTTAAAGTTTAATTAATAGTATCAAAACGTTGCGAATGTCGTCTTCTTCATAATACAAATTAGTTTTAATATGAACTGGACTCGGAACTCGCATCAATAATATAAATTATAAACTCGAGCTCCAGTAGTTTTTTCATTCTCCACCTAAACTCGGTCCTATTATCAACTAATTATATAGTTGAACTGGAATTAGTTGTGAGTAATTTTACTTGCTACCACTACAACATTTCCCACTAGGAAGAGGCGGCTCCATGGCTAAAATTATAGAGTTGGAATATGAAGTAAAATCTAAGCCATATAAACATAATTTTGTAATAAAAAATTATAAAAATATTTCTGTAAATTTATATGAAAATTTTTATTTTTATGATCTATATTTTACAAATATTAAATAATTATAATATTAGAAATCCTTATCCGCTGCCTTACATAGAAAATCCATATCAATAATTTCACAAGAACGCTCTTTTGTCATAATATATTATAATCAAGTACTACAAATTTGCGCATCCTACATGTGATGGTGAGGTGGAGGAGGGGTGGTGTCTGACAAGAAGAAAAAAAAAGAAAAAAGAAAAAAAAGTGACGGATTAAGAGTCATAATACAATGCCATAGAAACAAAATATTTTATATATAATTACAAAAATATTTTTAAAATTTTTTATTAAAAAATTTCATTTTTATAACCTATATTTTAGGTTTCATTCCAACAATAATTTTTTTTTAGTATGTCACCACCCCTCCTGAGGTGTAACAATATCACCCCAGTCTACATCTTAGTTTATTTTCATTTTCATCGAATATGAAAAAAAAATTGTAAGCACAGTTAAATTAACTAGGGGCCCAGACATGTCACAGGCGTATCAAATAAATTAATAAAAACTCTATTCTCAATGGGATCCAATTATTCTTTGACAATGAGAAGTTAACAAATTTACCTTGCTACGGCCTTATGCTTTAAATAGAAAAATTACCCATCATTGATATTTTTATCGACATTTAGAAACCATAAATAATAGGAGGGGGAAACAATAAAAGCTAAAAATTAACAGTGGCCTTGCTTTGTTGCCCCTACTTTTAAGTGCTTTTATTAAATTAAAAGAAAAATGTGTATTTGGCGACAAAAAATGTACTTATTTAAATAACTATCAATTATTTTTCACATACCTCAATAAAATATATTTTTTTAACTTTTACTAAACACACTATAATAGTTAAAAATTTTACTTAAAAATATATTTTTTCCATCTACATGACAAAATATACTTATTAGGTCAAACCTAATATGGCTATTCATCTTGGGGAAATAAACAAAGGTAAAAGAAAGGGAAACAATTGTTTTATAGTTAAGGGAAAATTACACTTTGCACCGAAGAGGTTTCTAATTATTTCAAATTACTTCTTGAGGTTTCTGAAATTGCATTTTCCGTCTGAATCGAAATAAAATCTTGTTTGATGTGTGCAAAGACGAAATTGCCCTTCCCTTTCTAGGGTTTTTAAAATTAATTTAGAATTTGGAATTTTGGTAAACTGAAAAAAGGCCATCACATCTTTATATATTTCTAAGAAATTATATTATAATTATATTAATTAAATTTTCTAAAAATTATTAAATACAAACTTGCAGGAAGAGCTACCCACTCCTTCCATGGTGAGCATTGATCATTTTAATGACTAGTAAGAGTAAGACACTTTCATATATCAGTGACACCATGGTGAGTGGATTTGTTATTTCATTTACTATTAGAGGTTAGTTCAAGTGTAATTTGGACATTTTTGGGTCAAGTCATCTGTTTCTTCAGTTCACAAATAATTACGCAGTTTGATTGAACATATTTTTTTAATAAATTTTAAAATATTATATTTTAATATATGAATGTAAAAAAAATATTAAATTTATTCTTATTTTATATTTAAATATTAAGTTATTATATTTTAAAATCTCTTAAAAAATATGTATAATTAAATTATGTAATTATCGATGGACCAAGGAAATAATAAAATTAACCTTCAATTTGCCCCGAAAATCTAGGGGGCTGAGTGAAATGTGCATGAAACCAAATTAAAGACACTGCACATTCAGGTAACTGAAAAAGTATTGTACTAATTCTACTTAGATAATGTTAATTGGAAATATAATTTTTTTTGTTTGTTTAACAAACGTACAAATAATGAGGTTATATAAGTAAGATATTTATTTTGATTACTTTTTAAATAACAAAAATTTGTCTGTAATATGAGATAAACAAAAAAATAAATAAAAATATGTTGGACGGAGGAAATATCTATTAATAGAGCATTTACACTAATATTTTTTATATTATTTCTAAATCACCATTTTTATAAATTTATTTCTCATACAATATATAAATGGGTTCCACCAGACTTTTCAAAAAATTATTTTTATAGATAAAAAATAATAATATGAAATTTTTTTTATGAGAAAATAGTTTTCTAATTTATTGGTATGCTTGTTTTATTTTGTTGCAAAAAAATTTATTTTCTTAACTTAGAAATTGTGAATAATAATTTCTTTTATAGAAAAAATTACTACAATATTTATAAAAAAATAAATTAGTTTCTAAAAAATATAAATACTAATATGAGATATTTCTTCCTTAATTTTACAGTTGAAAATTTTAAGGGGTAGGAGCAATCTTTATAAAAAAAATAGAGATTTTATGCATAAATGTAAGTTGAAGATCTCTATATATATCTATTCATTAATTTGCACGTAGATGATAGATTACTACCACATAGGATAGAGATTATTTATTCATAGTAATAGATAGAGATTATTAATTCATAGTAATATTATTAATTTTATTTATAGCAATATTTTTATTTTTTATTTTTATGTGTCAATGAATGAATAAATATATTATATAAATTTTATACATAAAAATACGTATAAAATATTCCAAAATATTAGTATTTATGTTTTTAGAACCTTATAGGGGCTAAGTGTAATTTATCCTAAAAAGTAAAGATAAAAAGTTTATTCCATAGGTTGGGGGAGTTACGAGGAGCTAGGCTTGGGGGACACACCAAGCTGGGTGGCCTAATTACCCTCTATTTTATTTAAAGTTATTAGTACTTGCGAGATTTATCTCTTTTTTAATATTTTTTTTCAAAAATTTCATAAGTATGCGACAATAAAAAATTCATAAAATACATTTTAGTTTAAATTATTGCTATACTAATCCAAATATAATTGTTAAGAGAATTATGTTAAAACAACACATTACCGGTTTAACAAAATTAATGTAATTCCGTTTTTTTTTTCATCGAATGAAAAAAATTATTTTGTTATCTAATCATATATATTGCATAATTAGAAAATCACTATCAAGCTCACTTTACTAGTTTACGCGTGGGGCTCACCTTTTTTTTTTAAACTTTTAAAATTCAACTTTTTTATATGTACTAGACAAAATAGTCCCCACCGCACATGGGACCCCTACTCTATTTATGCTTTTTAGCCTTTGAGTGGGCCGCTATTAACATCAACTTCAGTACTGATAAATCACTGATTTGACATTTCAGTTTATAAATATTATTATTATTATTTAGTATAAATAATATAGAAATAAATCAACTAATATTTCTTTTAATTTTGGCTTCCTGATAATACATCAGGAGTGCCATATGAATAAGAATAAAAATTAAGAATGTAACAATATGATTAATTGGCACTTTAGTTACAATATTAAGCACAATTGGAGGAACTTGAAACAACTACTTTTTGACCATCGCCAAATATATTTTTACAAAAATTAAGACGACTAAAAAGCTACTAATTTACGGAAATTTTTTTCATGAAACATCTATATCGGTTAGATGTAACCTTTTGAAATTTATAGAGTACACATGCAGAATATGATGTGGTCACAAGCTTTAATACTAAGTCAAATTCCCAATAATAGCGAAGCTTAATTACAAATTTAAAATTAATTTTGTGGTGAGACTTTTGCAATCAATCCACGACTTAATATTTTGTACATAACATACTATAAAAACAATTTTCTCCATTAAAAAAGAGCAAGATATGATATATATGCCAAACTGACAATTTGTAGATGAACACCAAGAGCTTTCAAAATACACATTTTTGTTTTTTATTATTTGAACTAGATTGATGTTTATAACTGTTAGATAATGTTTGACCATTTTAGCTAAAAGATTAAGCTCTTAAACAAGTAATAAGCCTAAAACTAGCCACTTAAAAATATTGAATAAAAAGAAAAGCAAAAAATGAAAGCCACAGATAAAGGTCGTCCGTTGGTTTGATAGGGATTGCGGTTAAAAGGACAAATATTACTTTCTAGAAGGAAAAAATTCAATTTATTTTATTGGATATCCACATGACGTAATTTTAGTATCTCTGTTTGCTTTATATTATTTTAGAAGATATGCGACTATGCCATATAAAATTTAAATTGTTTGATAGAAAGGCATTATATTATTAATTACTTCAACAATTACTAATAGGTTGATAACTAATAAGCCACGAAAAGCAAAAAATGAAAGCCAAAGATAAGGGCTTGATAGGGATAGTTGAAGGTTTTCAAACATCATCAAGAATGTTATTATTACGAGTTACAGTTCTCACCACATAAATATAACCTGATATATATAATTACAAAAATATTTTTAAATTTTTAATTATTAAATTTTATATANNTTTTTTTTTTTTTTTTTTTTTTTTTTTCAGATATGGATTGGGGTTAAAAGGACAAATATCACTTTATCTATAAGGAAAATTTCAACTTATTTTAATTTGAATTTTATTCTCAAAAGCAGGAGGGAAAACGTCATCAATGGCATCATATACTACGTGGCATGACGAGATGGTGACGGAGAGATGAAAGTATGGATAGGAATGTGAGTGTATTCTTATTGCGAAAGCTCGAGTTTATTTTATTTAAAAAAAAAAATTGAAAATTTGTTGCCTTTGTTTTTGCATATATTAAAATCTTAAAACATGCTTATAAAATTAAATAAATCAAAAACTAGTTGGAATTTTTGAGATTCCAAGGAAATTAGAGGGGGTATGGTAGTGAATATTATTGGGCAAATAAATGTGGTTTGAGGCAACACGGATAAATTTGTTATCAGAGGTTACAACTCCACTCTATAATTTTATAAATTAAAAAATTTTAAATTTTTTATAATATTTTATTAAATTTTTAATATAATATTTTTGAAATAATTTCAGTCATTTCATAAATTTTTACCATACATTATAGGTCTGCCCCCTGTCTTTCCAACTATTTTTTATTATTAGGCCTACTAGTAGTGGTCCGATGATTCTTCCTTGGAGGGACCAAACCTAAATGTTGAGTCGTACATTCGCAAAAATGATTCAGGGGAGCTGTATATGTTTGAAAATTATTTTTTTTGCATTTTTACTATAAAATAAATTATTTTTTTTACATTTTTACTGTAAAAATTCCGTAGTTGAAATTTAGGAATTGCTACGATCTCATTGTTTGGTTCAAAAGATATAGATGCACCAAAAAATGGATCGAATGGGTCTGTTTGATAGTGGTGTTAGATAGATTGTGTCTGACGCATCACAGTCACTATTGAGATTAAATAAGTTTTTTTTTCTTTTAGCGATGCAAAATAATCATGTATAACTAGAGTGGTAGAATAAAAGATTGCTCTGCATATATTTAGTGGGTTTCTTATTTTGTCAAATAATTGTTTGGACGAAGTTAAAATGTAAACTATGAATTTGAAATTGTAATACTTTAGAAATCACTTTTTAAAGTTATAAGATATGCTAAAGATATTACAATTACTTATCATTTAATAATGTTAACTCCTCCGTTCACAAATTATTTCACATTATATTTTTCTAAAAAAGTTTAAAAAATAATAATATAATATTTTAATTTACTAAAAAGATATTTTTTTTCTTATTTTATTTTAAAAAATATATATTTAACATTTTTCTTATATATATATATATATTTAAAAATATATATTAAATTATTATAATTTAGAATCTCTTTAAAAAATTTATTGTACAATAATTTATTTACGAATGAAGTACATAATAGAAATATATGGGTCAAACACCGCATACGTGGTGTACGCAATATCAAATAACCAACTACGAAGAGTCTCAAGCTAATAATAGTATAAGTTTTGTGACATAAATGTGGCTACATATGGGTCAAAATTTTCTAACACTAGCAGAAATGGTATAGCTATGAGATATACTTTATGACTACAAAATAATAATATAAACTATATAATTACAAAAATACTCTCAATTTTTAAATTCTTAAATTTTATATATATAACCCAAAACTTATTCCTTACCCTTATCCTTATTTATATATACTAGCAGTAGAACACGTGCTACGCACGTGGCTGTCATCTCAATCGCAAATAAATTTATTTATTTTAGAAAAAGTGACTTTTGTATGTTTGCTTATGCTTATCTTGTTAAATT
>MKEJ01014482.1:0-10161 GCA_001753735.1 Embelia ribes
TAATATTATTAATATATATTATATGTCGTGATAATAGTGTTTGCCGCTACGACTGCAGGATTCAACTTGTCCGGTTAGGTTGCGGGGGTTGGTGAGAAGCCACCCCTTGCGGTGTACGAGGCAACAACCCGGTAGAAAATTTTATTGGGTGGTTGTTAATGAGAAAATATTGTTCTGCCAGAGTGCCAGTACACCAAACCTGTGTACCGATACACATGCCCCTTTATCAGATTTGGAGCTCTCTGGAAGTTGTTACCCCTAGTGATGTACCAGTACTCAGTGGTGTACCGGTGCACCAATTTGGTGTATCGTTACACCCATAACTTATATGAAGAGATGTGAGATTCAGGGTATATTGGAAGTCGTCATACCAAAGTGTTGTAACGGTACTCAGTGGTGTACCGTTACACTAGGCTACGGAGAAGGAAGAAGTGGAGTCAGGGCAAACTGGAGGTCGGCACACCAGAAGGAGTAAGATACTCAATGGTGTATCAGTATATCATATTGGTGTACCGTTACACTCAGAATTTTATGGAGAGTCATAGACTCATGGCACACTGGAGGCTGACACACTAAAGTATAGTAGCGGTACACAGTGGTATACCAGTACACCAAATTAGTGTCCCTTTACACTCATTTTTTCTGATAAATAGTAGAGGCTCACTAGGATCCGGTACACCAAGTGGTGAACTGGTATACCCAGTCAATGGGAAGTATTATAGTGGACCCCAATATTATGTTACTTTATAACATTCTTTTTCCTTCCACTACCCATTCTGCCCGATAGAAATAGAGAGAGAGAGAGGGAAAGAAAGAGAGAGAGAGAGAGGAGAAGAGATAGAAGCATTGATTTGATCTAGTTTCCCAATACGGATAAAAAATCTAAGCATAGATCCTTGATCCTAGGAACATAGAGATCGTTTCTATGTAGTTTTTCTTTCATCCCTTTCCATTTGACTTCATCTCGATTTTCGTACAACTTTCGTACGTGAAATTTTATTTGATATTCCTATTCCTTATGAGGAGTAGAACACTTTTATATCTTGTTGTTTAATGATTTGATCTCATTTACTAGTTCAAATCGAGGGACAAAGAAGAAGCAAATTTGGGGTTTTTGCTTAGGATGTCTCGGAGACGACTTCTAGGGCAGTTGTAGGTACGACAGACTATAAACTCAATATACAATAGAGAATATGTGGATGGAGTACTTGGAGCAATACAATTTCGATTTGGAATATCATCCCGAGAAGACCAACATGGTGGCAGATGCCTTGATTCAAAAGACTCGTTGCTCTATTGCTTGCTTTGTCATTGATGAATGGGAGATTCTTTAAGTGCTTAACCAGTTTGGGTTAGAGATTGTAGAGGCGGACCAATGGGCTACATTGTTTGTATGTGCCTCTTTAGATTAAAGATGAGGTTCTATGGGAATCTCATCATTCAAGGTTGGTGGTACATCCCGAGGGTACTAAGATGTTCCATGATGTATCTTGTCATTTCTGGTGTCCCAGAATGAAGAAAGATGTAGCATAGTTTGTGTCTCGCTGCTTAATGTGTCAACAAGTTAATGCCGAGTACATACATTCTGGTAAGTTGGTGCAGCCGTTACCCATTCCCGAGTGGAAATGGGAATGTATTACCATGGATTACATTGTGAGGTTATTGAGATTGAGGTGGGGGTATGATGCTACTTGGGTTGTTGTGGACCGTTTGACAAAATATGCATATTTTCTTCCGATACGTGTTACTGACTCAATTGAAAAATTTTGTCGGAGTATATTGATGAGATTATTCGGTTTCATGGGGCTCCCGTATCTATTGTTTTGGATATAAATCCTAGCTTCGCTTCATGTTTATGGTCGAGTCTCCAAAGTGCTTTAGGGACCACTCTTGCATTGAGTATGACCTTTCATCCTCAGACAGATGGCCAATCTGAGAGGACAATCCAAACTTTAGAGGACATACTTAAGGAATATGTCATTGACTTTGGCGGAGGTTGGGAAGAGCACGTGAACTTGATAGAGTTTGCTTACAAGAATAACTATCATTCGAGAATTGAGATGGCTCCTTTTGAAGCCTTGTATAGGCATCCTTGTCGTTCTCTGATCTGTTGGGTAGAAGTGGGAGTTGGGGATTTGCTTGGTCCCAGCTTGGTGTGAGAAACTACCGAGAACGTGAGACTGATTAAACAGTGGTTGGAGACGGCGCAGAGTCGCTATAAGAGTTATGCGGACGTGAGAAGACATCCTTTGTCATTCGAGGTGGGAGATCATGTATTCTTGAAAGTATCTCTAAATAAGGAAGTATGCAGTTTGGAAAGAAAGGAAAGCTTTCATCCAATTATATCGATCATTTCCTTATTCTCGAGGCGGTGAGCAAAGTAGCATATCGGTTGGTATTGCCACCTCAACTTGCGAAGATTCATCCAGTCTTTAACGTGTCCATACTGAGAAAGTATATTCGGGATCTATCATATATGATCGACTTTGATGATTTGTATGTGGAGGATGATGTGTTGTATGT
This sequence comes from Embelia ribes, assembly GCA_001753735.1. Lineage (NCBI taxonomy): Eukaryota > Viridiplantae > Streptophyta > Magnoliopsida > Ericales > Primulaceae > Embelia > Embelia ribes. The sequence continues at coordinate 2,524 of MKEJ01014482.1, forward strand.
GCTTCAATTGATTCGGATCTTGGATTTGAAGTAGCAAACATTGCATCGGCATACAATTCGTTTTGTTAAAGTATTGTGGAAGTGTAACTCAAGCTAAGAAATAATGTAGGAGAGCAAAGCGGAGATGCATAGCAAACACCCAGAGTTGTTTCTCAATTCCAGTACATTTTTCTTTACGTAATATGTGTGAATTTCAGAACTAAATTTTTTGTTTTAATAATAATACTAAGAGCTACATGATAATATTATTATTGCGTGGTATGAGTAGAGTGTATTAAGAGGAGAGTATATACATATTTCATAGTATATAAAATATGTATAAAATATTTCGTTATACGACAGTGTTGGCATTGGCGATGGTTCAGGGCATTGGTATGACGACGACGATGACGTGTTACGAGGATGTATTATATGGTGCGGTACAGGTTGGAATACTAGTACATTACGTACTTAGTATTTATTACATTATTTATAGTATTGCTTATCATATACGTCATCATTGTAGCAACATGGTTCGGGAGAATATTCTAGGTTCTACTGCACGTTGCGAACGTGCCTGAGTATCACTTTGAAGATATTGATATATGATAGAGATGGGTACACGAGGGAATCAGTGCATTTCATGTGCATGCATGTAGTTTATACTTTTTAGATTCCCATTTATCGTCCAGATTATAATCTAAACCATACTTCTTTTTCTTTTGTCTATGGACTTATGTGGTGATGTAGGGTCAGAGTATGGTGATGTAGGGTCAGAGCATGGTGTTGGCTTGTTAGAGGAGCAAGATTAGTTTGGTGAAGATTTAGGGTTAGCATGGAGCTAGACTCGAGGTGATGATATGTGGAGGTTATGTATAGGGTTTTGTTTTATTTTGTATTAGCGTGTTGCTCAAGATGATAATATTATTATTGCATGGTATGAGTAGAGTATATTAAGGCAGACCTAGTATAGAAATTTTTACAGGGGTTGAGGCCACATGTTCAATGGGTTTGACCGCAGTGGGACCGACCACGTATGATTGGGCCGCACAGAAGGCCAGCGAATAGGAGGCTATTAATTTGCAATAAAGGAAGATTCAAGAGAATAAGGGCTTAGAAAATACGGGGCAGAGTCATGGACAACAAAGTAGGGGACTTGGTGATAGTTAGAAGAACCGGAAAATGGGTTGAGTTGATAGGGGCATGGTCTTTCAAGGGCAATTGTTGCCAAGTTTTCCAGCTGGTAGGGTTGTACCTGCTTAGTTGGGTCAAGGACAATGTTTTAGATGCAAGAAGGAGGGATATACATGATACTATTGTTCCATGATTAAGCTCTACAACTGTGGGGTGATGGGGCATATACAAAGTGTTTGTCTGGAATGGGGTGCATAGACCCAGGTGACTCAAACGATATCAACTTAACCTGATCAGGTGACACCACCAGCATTTCTAGCCAGGCTTGCTCAGTTCAAAGTAGAGACTTGTCGAGGAGGACAATAGGAAAATGGGGGCTGAGTAGCTACTTCCACATCAATGTCAATAGCACCAACGCACCTGTATGCTCTTCAGACGGTCCCTGCCACTTCAATAAAGGCTTTTGTTATCCAAGATACATTGTTACTCCATTCATCTTGTGTACATGTTCTGTTTGATATAGGGATGTCCCGATCTTTTGTGGATGCGGGATTAGTTCGATTGTTGGAGTTGGACCTAAACATTTTAGATTCCGGTATATCGGTTGATACTCAATGAGGTATGGGTATAGTTTTGAGGTTCTTATACTATCGTTGTTCTATTTTTATTTCTAAATACTAACTCGAGTGTGATCTAATCGTTCTGGACATATCCAGATTCATTGTTATTCTAGGTATGGACTGATTGTCGGCCAATTGTACTATAATTGAGTGTGATTGTCGTCAGGTTACACTTTTTTCTGAGGAAGGGGTTGCATTTCGTATGTTGGTAATTGCAACATTTCTTATCTGTTTGTAGGATCAGCTAGAGATACCCTTAGCTGCATTCTAGTGAATCTTTCTATTGTGGAGAGTGTGTAGGTACATTCTGAATTACCCCCAATTGTTCGCAAATTTTCTGGTGTATTTTCAAAGGATTTTAGTGGCTTGACATCACTTTGTAAGGTGGAATTCACTATAGACCTCTTCCTAGGTAAGAGATCTATCTTTTTGATACTGTACCATTTAACTCTTGCTAAGATGGAGGGGATGATCATGCAGATTGATGATTTACAAAATAAAGGGTTCATCAATATGAGTATATCACCGAGGAGTACATTGGCAAATTTATGGATTGATGAGTTCCTAGTTATGCCCTGTGGATTGACGAATGCTCCGGTAGTATTTATGGATCTCACGAATAGGATGTTTCGGGAGTACCTAGATCCGTTTATTATTATTTTTATAGATGAAATTCTAGTGTATTCAAAGACTGAGGAAGAATACCGGGAGCACTTGAGAATCAAGTTGTCAATATTACTGGAGCATCATTTGTATGCAAAATTGTTGATGTATGAATTCTTGCATTAGAAAGTGAAACTTTTTGGACATTTTAGCCAAAGGGATAGCAGTAGTTCCGTCTAAGGTTGAGGTAGTGTCGAATTGGGAGAGGCCCAAGAACGTCTTCGAGATTCGCAACTTCTTAGGGCTAGTTAGTTATTACAGGAGGTTCATAAATGACTTATCTACTATAGCATTCCCTATGACCTACCTCACAAGCAAAGCATCAAGTTCGAGTAGGACGCTAAGTGTGAAGAGTCATTTACGAAGCTAAAGGAGTTATTGACCACAATTCTAGTATTGATCATTCCAAAAAGGAGAATGGGATATATGTTATATTATGACTCATCGAAGAAAGACATGGGATGTGTGCTAATTAGGATAGAAAGAGTAGTTGCATACACTTCTAGATGGTTGAAAGTATACGAGCAAAACTACACGACGCTTGATTTGGAACTTGGGAGCAAAGGAATTTGCATTGAAGATTTAGAGACACTATCTGTATGGGGAAAAGTTCAAGGTCTTTTTTGCTCATAAGAGCCTTTTCACGCTATAGGATTTGAACATGAGACAAAGACGGTGGATGGAGTACTTAGAACAGTACAACTTTGATCTCTAGTATCATCCGAAAATAGCGAATGTGGTAGTTGATACATTGAATCGCAAAATTCGGTGTACTCTGGCATATTTGATATACAATGAATGGGATATTGTGAAGACTTTCGATGAGTTTGGATTGGAGTTCATTGATGGTAAATTCATTGATGACAGGGAATAAGTCATATTGGGTGCTATACTCGTACAACCTGAGTTGGTTGAAGAAGTTATCGAATCCCAGTAGGGTAATACGCAGTCATATAAGTTCGTTGCTAGAGAACATAATAGGGAATCCCGAGTCTGGACAGTTGGGGACCGGGGGGAGTTAAGATATCGAGGATGGTTGTTTGTGTTGAAGTCAATAAGAGAAGAGGTATTGAGATAATTTCACTAGTCATGCTTAGCAGTGCATTTGGGAGGGAATAAAATGTATCATGATTTGAGTCGTACGTATTAGTGGCCGAGTTTGAAAAGGGATAATACTCAATTTATAGCACGGTGTTTGACATACCAATAAGTCAATGAAGATAGGAAGAAGATGAGTGGTGAGATGCAACCACTCACCAAAGTAGAAGTGAGAACATATCATGATGGATTTTGTGAGCGGAGTACTGAGATCGAGGAGAAGAAAGGACACCATATGGGTGATCGTTGATAGGTTGATGAAGTCAGCCCACTTCTTACCTATACCATTGAAGTCAGCCTACTTTGGTTGCATAGTGCACCTTATACCATTGAATCCGATGAAGATCTGAGATTCATATCGAAGTTTTGGAAGGGTGTGCAAAATGCCATGGGCGCGAGATTGATGAAAAGTATTGTCTATTATCCTTAGATGATGGGCAAATCAAGAGGACTATTTAGACGAGAGAGGAAATGCTAAGAGTACGTGTGCTTGATTTCAGGGGGAGTTGGAATGATCGTTTGCACCTAGCCATAATTGCACATAACAATAGTTACTACTCTAGTATCGGGATGGCACCATTCAAGGTATTGTATGGTTGGCCGTGTATATCCCCGATATGTTGGGTGGAGTTCATAGTCATTATTGTTAGGACCGGACGTTATTCAATAGACGTCGGAAGTGGTAAATATGATTAGATAGAGGTTGATGACGACGTAGACTCGTCAAAAGAGTTACGCTGACAAGAAGATGTGCCCACTCAAAGTCTCACCTTATAAAGGGGAAATGCGATTTGGGAATAATGACAAGTTGTCACTAAGATTTGTTGGACCATTCCAGATAATTGAGAAAGTTGAAAAACTCGCATACTGTTTGGATTTATCACCACAATTAGAGAATATACACCCAGTCTTTCATGTGTTGATGTTACAAAAATACAAGCCAGACCCATCTCACGTGATTGACTATTCTGATTTGATGGCGGAAAAAGATGTAACATACTAGGTATAATCAGTTAGTATAATAGATTGTCAGGAAAAGATATTATGATAGAAGGTGATTCCTCTGGTATGAGTGTTCTGAAAGAATCATGGCATAGAGGAACAAACTTGGGAGCATGAAGAGGAGACACATAACAAGTTCCCATAACTATTTATAGGTATGACTTAAATTTTAGGGATGCAATTTTCTTATTTAGGGTGGGAACTATAATGCAATTTTCTTATTTAGGGTGGGAACTATAAGGCCCTGCAAATAAACAGAGAATAACTAGTATAAACTATAAATTAGGGGGACTAAAATGGTAATAAACTGAAAGATGAAAGGGAAAGTAATTACTCTTCCTTTTCTTTCCGTTCATTATATGTTCTTTTCTAACACTTACATTCACACATAGAGAGGGGAAGGGAGAAGTAGAGAAGAAACACAGTCGTAAAAACCATCCAATCCAAGAGGAGGAGTACCTCTAGGAGAAAATTGATTGCGGATCCGAAATCCTCTCCTTATCTTTATCATTTTGACATAAGTATTGATCTCACATTCTTCGGGTTGTTCATACCCGCTATTGTTGTAGTTCATCAAAACTATGTTAAAATGAAAAATTATTGTTAAGATTATCGTTATTTATGAGAATTCTCGCTTAATTTTGATTATAGGTTTATGTTTGGCTAACACCATAGAGAAGGGGGTAAGGGTTTGAATTCAGAGTTTTCAGAGGGTAATCATTCGTTATCATATAAGGTACATGGCAGAAAACTAAGAAAAATTCTATAAAAAAAACATTAGCATAATAATTGTTCTGGATGGTAGTGAAAACTGTGAAATTATGCTATTTACAAAAATTTTCACCTATCACTGGGTAGTTGTAATTGAGCAATTGTTTGAATGGTGGATGGGATTTTTTCGAAGAGTGAGATCATTCGAACAGTTGTGTTTACCCATTCAAACGACACCACCATTGGAAAGGTAGTAATAAGCCATTTGAACAACTCGCGGCAGAAAGGGTCAGAACTGAACTTGTATAAGATGGAAGAAGTAATAATGTATTCATATTTAGACCAAATTAAATAGTAAAAACTGATCGTAAATGGATATTAGATGATTGGAAGTGTGCTAGAAGTAAATGACATCATTAAATTAATATTGTGATTGCATGTCTTACATGTTGGATTGCATGTAGGTATAACTATGATATAATTAGGGAGTAAAATTATTTACCCTATATTCTTATGTTGTAGGTAGAATTGTTTACATTAGCTGGCACGCAGAGAAACATATATTTTGCAGTGGTCATGGCATGCAGAGGAATGTATATTCCGCGGCGGTTATGACACACGAAGTCCGTGTTGGCTGTATCTTGTAAGTACTCATATTTTGACCTTCAAAAGTGGTCAATGGCCTCAAAAACAATGTTTTCGAGTTGTCGGTAGTATGTAGGAGGATAATATATCCTAGAGATTGGATGTGATACCTGATAGATGGCTGAGATGTAGTTAACTATAGCAATATATTTACAGTCGATGTTGTATAGTAGTTTTCTGTACATTCACGTTATTATCGCATATTATATATTCATACATCTCTCTTATCTTTAGAATTGTATATCAGTTTTTACTCGTACATGCTTGTTTGGTTTTTCTACTATTATTCTGTATGAAAATGCCATGTAGAACCAATGGTTGGGAATGATGAGAATCATGGATAGGACAAGTTGGAACTAACTCAGGGATCATCAAACCTTAATTTTCATTTAGTACTTTATTTTATTTTTTTCTAGACAATTGTAGGCCTACGAGCTGAGTTGATATAGGATGTGATTTCATTTATTTTGAATAATGATGTATGACCAGAAGAACATGATAATAAGGCCGGTTGACTTATGTTTTTTACTCTTATAGTCAAGCAAATTTTAACAATAAAGCAAGATAGTTAATTGTTTTATTCGTTTATGTGATATGGTTGGGTGTAATGACGTAGTTGGAGTTGCTTGAAATTCCTGGGCGTTACAAGATATTTCTTAAACTTGATCTCATGGCTGTGATTTTTACAATCTTATATAACTGATATGCCACTATTTTGGATACGTGGACTGTGAGTTGCCATGTGTCCCACTACTACACTTTCTCTCTAGCAGCTTAACACCTATCCATGTTATGCTTAATAATGCCAATCTATTTCAGGTATGATACACAATATATTGTACACATATCTTATCTTTAGAGGTAATTATTGTAACATATTTTATTTACCCTATAGGTAAATATGGCAGTATAGTATATGATCATGTTACGAAATATTTTTATATGTCAATTGGTTATGTTATTATCAAATTAGAAATTAATTCACAGCAAATAAATAAATCAATTTCTAATTAGACTTATTATGATGGGTCATAACATAAGGGTTAAGTAATTAAATTCAAATTCAGACTATCTTGAGCTTTATTTAATTTAACTCAATGAATTTAATATTTACGAAAATATTAAGTATAAACACCTCAAAATAAAATATCTAAAGTTATATATATATATATATATATATACTATAATAATAATTTATAAATTATTTAAATGATATTTACATTCTATTAATCGAAAATATATTGAAGGACGAGCAGAAAAGTAATTATAACATTAGACTGGATATTATAAATGATTAGCTTTGTATGTCGCAATTTCCTAAAAGACCATCCCAATTTAATTGAGTAATAAAAAAATTATAGAACGATTAGTTAAAAGAGTAGGAGTGGAGTGCAACACGTAATTAAGTATAAACTTATAATCGAACAGATTTGTATCAATGAATTTAATCATTCCCCAAGCTGTAACCGCGGGCTATTCATTAGTAGAAAATCAATTGTTTTACTAATAAAAAGGAAGAGGGAAAGACCGTAGTTGTCACGCCTCGAATTCCCATAAACCCGGGGACGTGAGATAAAAGAAAAGAAAATATAATAGTAACCATCATAACCCATTCTGCCATAATACATATAAGTGTCATGCGAATCACTGATATAAAATCTCCACATGATAATAATATAATAATGCATGGTATAAGCAGCAACACCCTGCTGCGAATGAAATAACAACTCGAGCTGTATGCTCGTACAATAAAATAACTTGTACACACCTCCAGCTATCACCAACT
>MKEJ01014484.1:0-14119 GCA_001753735.1 Embelia ribes
ATATAATATATTATGGAGGTAAGTTCATGTATGTAGCCTTTCAGGTATTAAAGTTTGTTTCTTTTGATATACGAGTCATATGCAGGCTAAGCAGATATTTTTTACTAAATATACAGGTCATATGCAGGCTAGACATATATTTTAATTAAATATACAGGTCATATGCAGGCTATAGTGTAAATTTTTTTTCTGCGTAATCTGATGTTGGCTTGCTATAGAATGAGTTATGTAAGAAGTGACGTAGATACTATTCCATTTTAATTTATTCTTATACAGGCTCGCATCCCCAAATTAGCAGAATTCAGGACGCAATAATCAATATGTGCAAAGAATATTTTTAGAACTTGTGAAATTTTGAATGTTTGATATTGCATGGTACTAGAGTAGTTCGAGACATGCAAAGGGTGTGTTTGGGGAAAATCCTACTTTCGAGAAAGCCCAATTGTGAATGGACAGTAGAGAATTTACTTTCCCAAAATTACTTTAAGAAAAAGAGGATGTTTGGTAAGCATCATTTTTTAAGTTCTTTGATATTTAAAAGTCCTTCTGACACATTTGGATTAGAAGTTTGAACCAACTTATAAACGTAAATTATATCACTTTCTATTTAATAATAATCATAATCTACAACTATACATAATAAAAATAATTTATTATATGAAACCAAGTTATTTCTGCATATCTAAAATAAATTGATATTTAAATGATCCGGGTAACAATTTGGTATATCCCCTGCCAATACACATCAATTTGATACCAACCATTTTTGTTTAGGTTAATTAGCTCACTTTTATGGGAGCACTCATAAAAATTTTCACCAACTATATAAAAAAAAATTCTCAAGTGGACTTTTTTTCGCAAATGAATTTTTTTTCGCAAATGCACTCGTAATAAAAAGGCGGTGAAACGCTTGCCTTCTCATTAGCTAATGTAGTGTGGACAAATCACTTTTTCATAAAAAGTTTCTGCAAGTACTTACATGGAAACGATTTTCTGTTCTTGATATTTGCTATCTTGAAATGATGCAGGACGTGGTCGCAGCAACATTACGTGGCCCGTGGTGTTACATTTATTTTGGGTTTATCAGTTTCTGGGGCATGGGTTTTTTGGAGAAGGCAAGAAACACAAATTCCATACAAGCTTGTCGACTCTGCGGTTCCAAAGCAAGAACTCCAACCGCTGTAAAGATAATTTCTCTTGGATTTTTTATGATAAAAACATGGCACACGGTGTAACATTTTTTCTTCTCGAGACATTATGATTGATCAAATTCTGTTTATAGACTATACATGAAAATGATCCTTTCGAAGTCCTATACATGATATTTCATTGACAGGGGAGAGAGGTCTAGACAAAGAACCAATCAAGTACGTCCAGGTCGGAAATTTTGATGTGAATAGTGTATGAATAGAATGAACCAAATCTCTCGTCTAGGATGGCAATTGATTTAATCCAATCCAAACAAAACGAAACCGTAACTTAATCCAAATCCAAACCAAAATATTTTTAATTCAAATCAAACCAATTCAAAATATTTGCAACGTAATTCAAACCCAAACTGAACCAAAATAAACCAACTTAACCCATTTTTATTTTTCATACAATAAAAGTTTCTTTACTAATTTTGAAGGAAATAAAGAAACCAATTAAGCTATTATATATTATGATTGCATCAAATTAAACCAAAAGCCAAACCCAAAAAAACAATTATTAGTTTTAGGATTGAATATAAATCCAAACCAAAATTATTTTTAACCCAATTCTAATATAATCCAAATACATTTAGTTTGGAATTGTTTTGGATTCAAATCTCAATACAATCCAATTGACATCGTTATCTACGAGTATGTATTAGTTTGGGTGACCCGAAATCCGAACCGAACCAATTTAATTGGGTTCCAAATTTTTAATGATGGTTCAGGTTTGGGTTTAAAATCTAAAAAATTTTGGATTTATGAAATTTCGGGTTCGGGCTCTAGTTTTCTAAAATATTTTGGGTATAAATTCAAAATCCAGAATTATTAAATATTAAATTAAAAAATATAATTATGACATAGTGACATATAAGTTATAACTGATAAGTGATAACTCAGAGCCTCAAAAAAAATCGTAGCTTTCTCGGTTCTGTTTTGTGAAATTTTGGGTTCGATTCAGGTTTCAGGTTTGGTCTGGCCTTCCTCAATTCAAGTTTGGTTCGGATTCGTAAAAATTTCGGTTCGGGTTCAATTAAAAAAAATTGGTTCGAGTTTCAAGTTTTTGAATTTCAGTTCGGGTTTAACCCAAACCGAACTGAAAATGCTATCGTTATCCCTAATCTTTATTTGTTTATTATTATTATTATTAGGGTAAATTACACTTTGCCCCCCATGAGATTTCTTATTATTTTAGTTTACCCCATGAGGTATTGGAATTACACTTTGCCCCCAATTTATAATCCAAGTTTGGTTTTTATGTATAATTACCCTATTACCCTTACTTTATGCCTTATTTTCTTAATTTATAAGCTTATAATACATAAAATTCATCATGTTTTAAGAAAAGTGTATTATATTTATTTATACAATGGATTCGTTTAACAAATTACAACAAAAAACTGGATAAAATATACTATTTAAGGAATATTTTAGTAATTGTTTGAGTTATTATTGAGAAATAATCTTAATTCCATTTTGCCTCTGAAAATATGGGGGTAAAGTGCAATAGACATAGAAATTCATGGAGACAGTGTAATATCAAATACTTCAGGGGATTTTGGGAAATTATCTGAAAACTCATGGGTCAAAGTGTAATTTACCCAAAATTAAATGAGGGGTTACAGACTTGTCGGAAGCCTAATTTGACTCAAACTCCTAAGATATATGCTCCCCATGTGCGGGAGTCCTTGTAATAATTTTAAAATTGGGATGTTAAAAAATAATATTTTTATTTTAAAATATTCAAATATTAAAAAATAAAATTTATAACAATTATTGTCCTTTCTAATGATTATAAATAAAATCAAATAAAAATTTGGTTACATCAAACTTAATCATTTATCATCAATGCAAAATTTTAAGTATAAATTGCCATTATATATAAATCAAATCATGGGATTTTGGAGCATTATTGGACAATTATCAAAAACACCTCCGAGGTTTTATCATTTATCAATCTAGTTCTAAAGTTTCAATTTTATCAATTTCATCCCCAAAGTTTCAATAATTCATTAATAAGGTCTTATTTTGCCCTTTGGACACACTATATCAAGGCAAACTTATTTCATATAAGTGATGTTACAATATAGACTAATTATTTAACAAATTTAACCTTTTTAATTTAATATTTACATCATAAAGACATAACTACTCTTTTATCTATATATATATATATATTTATTTTTGTAAATTTATAATATAATTTTATAAATCAATAGAAAATATATAAGGAGAGCTCATATGTTTGTTGCAAAATGTACAACCATCTTATTTTTTATTTTTTCTTTGACAATCTACGTTTAACATAATAATTAGCAAGAACTAATCTTTTTATATTTCAAAATTGGATTTAAAAACTAATTTGTAAATTAATTATGGTTAAAATATTAATATTTATGCATATAATTTAATTAGTGAGATAGTTAACAATAAAAGGCTTTATTGGTCAATAAATCACTTAATAATTAAATACGAAAAAATAATATAATTTCCTTAATAATATATTCTATTGAAAAGAGAATTATTGGAAAAGAGAAATATTACATTATTTCAAATATATAAATTTATTAAATAATTAATTTCTAATGTAAGATCAAGTAAACGAAAAATACTTTATTCTACTATAAAGTATCCTTAAAGTCATGGACAAAATGGTCCAAAATATGGTAAACAAGACCCTCAAGGATGAAATTGATAAAAATTACAATTTTAGAACTAAATTGATACATAGTAAAACCGACGGGGTGTTTTTATAATTACCAAAGAAAAATATTACCAGTGAGAAATGTAAAAGGCGGTTCCCTTCAAGTGTCATGTCACTCTTATTAATTTTCTTAGTTTATTAATTCATATATTTTTATAATTACCTGACCTGATGTCAGGATTATAAAAGCAATACAATCCATCAAATCACATTGCACCACGTGTCCATCTAACTTACAGCTGCCGTTCGCTTACTGGACAGGTGTCGGTAACACTGTGTTAGGTCCGTCCACTAGTCTTTCCACCATTTGTAAATTGTGTTTATATTATAAAAAAGAAAAAGAAAAAATGTATGGTTTCAACATCATCTTTTGGAAATTTGTGTTTGATTTTTATTTATTCTCATCCTTCTCTGTCCGTTGCTTAGATTCCTGATATTGACTGTACATTTTTTATTTTAAATTAAAAAAACATGAAGAAGAATATACTTACCTGAAAAAATCATTGCCCCATTGTACATTTCGTATATCCAGAAAAGTTAATAAACAAAAAAACAAGCAGGTGTTGATGATAATTTAAAAAAAATAAAAAATAAGTCGGTGTAGATATGATAAGTTTCATATCTTAATTATTACTAAGTAAATATATAAGATAGAGATTGTGACAATTGTGGAAGTATATGCTTGTTCAACTGAACTGTGTAATTTTTTTTTTCAACACGACTACTGTAATTACATGCACATGTATTCATATTTCTTCTTCGACAAAATTGGTTACAAAATTCACAAGGAACACATGTTCGTAGTCTGGCCTAACAAACTGTTTTTTATAAGCAATAAGATGTTTGAATTCGTAGTTCACTTTAATCTCTACATGAAATATCAATATCTCTTGTTTACACTGCTTATTTTTAGGATAATAATTAAATCAAGGGATAATTAAATAATTTTTTTATGTCAAATAAGAAATAAAATGTGAAATTAATCATGAATGATATGATTAAATCTTATAAAAGTACTAAACAAAAAGGACCGATAAGCAAAGGGGTCATATTGAGGAAAACAAAAAGTTTATCATTTAGGGTAATGCAAATGCATTGATTGAAGTTAGGGTTGGTTGATAAGTTGTAATAAGAACTCAAACACAAAGGTAACATACTTTAGAATCAACAAACATGATTAGTTTTATCATTTTAGTTATATCGATGCAGTAACCCCAAATAGAAACCTGATAAAGGAAATAATAAGGGGACACTGTTACAATCAGGTTAAACCAATTATTATGTGTAACAAGCCACTCCAGCAATAAAAGTGGCCAACATGACAATAATTAGTGGGACACGTGTTGCACTGATGAAGAAAGGTGGCAAAATAGTTGCAAAACAAGACTTAAATGTCCTCCATTAGATCAGAATCACACGGCCAATAATTAACATAAGCAGTTACGGTTGTTATATGTATATTCTTATAAATGAACGACAGAGATCATGGAGAAACACACGATCAACCGCACCCCCACTCGGGCTTGTATCCAGGAGTGGGCTTGATGTAGTGCTTAGGAGTAGTTGTAACATAGAAATTTCATCAATTGCACCACACCAGTTGTAATTGAAACATTTGAGGTTGAATAATAAAAGTTTTTTTATTGTTCATTTTTATTATTTATTTTACATCGATTGAAGCATACATATCAATGAAGGCTTGAAATTAAGGCATAGAACCACATCCACCTTAATTAAGTAATCAAATAAGTCATTCTAGCACCACTTTTAAGAAATTTTGATAAACATATTTAATTTAGAGTAAGGATACATTTATTTGAATTGCTTTAATGCTAGTTTTGGAACTTGACAAGCCCTATTGGTCTTGATTATTTATATATAGAGTTGTTTGATTATAGCTTTTAATCTCAAAAATTTTAGCTTTTTTGTTTAAAAGTTTAATTGTATTTGGTAATGTGGTTCTTAAACTAAATCTATATGTTATTTTGTCATAAATAAATTGAAAGTTCTAAATTAAATTAATGTACAATTTTTTTTTATGCCAAAAGATGTCAATTTTTTTTTTTTTTTATCTAAACCAAACAAAACCATGGTTAGAAAGTGAATATCTATTCCTTATTATTTAAATAATCATTTATTATTATTATTATTATTATTATTATTATTATTATTATATCTTAAAATGAGCATTAAGCATATTATTGGATATTATTGGATTATGTATGGTAACAATCCTAGTAGTAGATTTACTTTGGGATAAAATAAGCATTGAGCATATTTGTCATTTGATTATTAATAGTTCATTTTTTATTCGATCATATCATGGATAATTATGCTTATTGAGCTTTTCAGTTTACCTCCATTTTTTTTAATAGTTTTAGATACGTCAGGATTGAAGTAAGGAGACGAAAAGTATTTAGAGCAGCCGAGCTGACTAGTGAATTTAATTTTGCATGTGAACATATTTGTTAAGCTTTTGTAAATATTATTTTGTATGAAAATCTATATTATTTCATAAATTTTATTATTATTTCTTTCGTTATATATGAATAACGCCATTTTTATTTTGGATCGTTACAAAGTCAATGCATATGTACGAGAGCGTGTGAGTCGTTAGATATGCATAACCCTTTTTTTACTCCTTTATTAGTGGGATAGTAGCATGAAATTAATAATTTAGCACCATCAACTAGCTTGCTGCCAAAATAATTATTTGCCAAATTAATGAAATTGATGATGTGTAAGTCACGTGTGGTGTAATGCTAAGAGCAGTTGCGATGAATTGAATGTGTTCAAATATTTTTAGCGTTGACAAATTTGCTTTTCATTATATATATATGTATATATTTATATATACACAGACACACACACACATTGTAAGTTATTCATGCAAGTGATAAGATCAAAGGTGAGATGATGGCATTAGTGATTGTTTAGTGTTGGATAATTAGGTCACTAGCAGTGTAGATTATCCTAAAATGTAATTATTTTCATAGGCATTTGAAAATGACATTAGGCAAAAAGAAGCCTATTGTAGATCGCACTAACTATTTTATATGATTGAGAATGCGTTAAATTAATCATAGTGTTTGTTCTTAACCCCTCCATGATCTAATATGGGTTGAATTAAATAAATATGATTTACATTATAGTTTTTTGAGTGCTGCTCAATAGTGCATGGGGCTAGGATATATAAATGTAAAATTTATACTGGAAATTGAAGCTACATAAAAAACATTACATTGAAAATTTAATAATAAAATTATAAATAAAAATTTTACACTAAAAAAATTGATTCTGAAAATTTTTGATACTGGTAATTGAAGCTACATAAAAAATATTACATTGAAAATTTAATAATAAAATTATAAATAAAAATTTTACATTAAAAAAATTGATTCTGGAAATTTTTGAAGTGGTTGTAACTCTCTTTAGTAAGCTAATAGGCCGTTCATGTTCACTAGAGTAAATGATGTTATTCCGATGACTTGTTTGATTGTAGTTAAAAAAGATATTAATTGGTATAAATGATATGAAATCATTAGCTGTTTTTTGATGTTATATCTGTGAGAAAAAATAATAGCACTTAAGTTGGATCTGATCTAAACGTTCACATGCAGTCTCAGATACATTAATAATGTAGCGTTGACAATGAGACATATAACATGGTTGCTTGGGAGCCCATTTTTTGAATTTTTAAGACAAAAGCCTTAAAGCTACACGCTTTAACGATGGCGAAAAAGTGATCTTGCTACTCACTGCCCGATTTCTATGATTGGATCGAACGAATCAGATTTATATTAAATTTAATTTGTTATATCTCACGATAAAAAATCAAACAAAAAGATGCATACTTTTGTTCATTGTGAACAGTAACATCCTCTGTCCGGCATTTACTACCTAAGATGGAACACAGCTCGCCAATTGTTTATTAAAAGTTCCATTATTGCTAGAGAAAAAAGGTTCCACTTGACAATGGGGTGCCATGACACCTCCATAATTGCTAAAATGCCCTTTGATGTCTTATATGGATTGTGGAAAGTCCCATTTCATTGCAAATTCACATCCCCAAAATATGTTTTGCCATTAATTTCCTAATTTAATGCGAAAAGAATGAATTCTTGGCTTCATCCCCATCTGTTGATATTTGTGATACAAACGGAATTAACCTAGCACAAATTGACAATAATTAATTTGGTATAGAGACGGATTATGATATATAAGTATAAAATTTATGGGGGTGGTTAAACATACGTCGAAAAAAAAAAGTTACATTATAAATTTATTATCAAAATTATAAATAAAAAATTTGATAGAACAAATTATGAAACTATCTGTGGTGGCATGTAACAAATGCCTCTCTTAAAAACATTTTGGAAATTTTGTAAAGTCAACAAAGCTAGTGAGCAATATCAACACGCTTTCATTTCATGCCGCACCTTCTATATGCATTTTAATTTAGGGTAAATTACAATTTTCCCTCATTAGATTTTTTATCCTTTCCAAATATCCCATGGATAGCTGGAATTACATTATTCCCAATGAGATTTACATCTCCATTGTCCTTTACCTTGGAAATTTTGGAATAAAGTAAAATTCAACTTAAATATCTTAAAATTACCAACATACCCTTCCACCAGAACTCATTTTATAGTTTTAAAATTTTTTAAAATAAATTGCACAATCTATATAATTAAATATTTCCCTGCAGTATTATGATATTCACTAACTCTCCCAATTATTAATTTTAAATTAAAAAAAATAAGGCATGAAAGTGAGAAATAATACTTGAAGAGTCAATATCCGGAATGGGGTTGGATAAAAGCTCATGAGGATGATATAGCAGTTCTGAGGTTTGGATGATTTTTGCCGAACTCTAATTAATTTGATCTCCTTCTTCACCCGAGAGGAGCTTCTCAACTTTGCTTTTCTACTTCTATCTCAAAGTGTGGATAGAGGTTTGCCTACAAATTCTTTGATACTTAAGTAAGAATAAGATTTGACAAAATTAAAGTGTTATGTGCTTAAAGAAAAATATTTAATTATGTAATTAATGCAGAGAGAGAAAATAAAGTATTTTTTCAACCAATAAATTACAATATTTATAGTAATACACAATACATGTATCATTATCGGAGAATATTATCTTATCAATTCCTAAATTTTCTGTTAAATTGAGTGCATACGGAAAAAATTATATTTTTATACTAACATTCTCTTGTTTTTTTTTTTATGTACAAATAATGAATATGGTTATTCAAAATTTAATAAAACTTGGATTATGATTTAAGAAATATGTGTAATTTCAGATATCTGAATTATTCAAAAGTCTCATTGGCAAAGTTCAATTCGCCCTTAAATTTATTGAGGAAGACCAAGTCAAGGGCTTAAGCATTAAATGCCGTTGGATTGGAAGTTGAGAGAATTGACCCACCGTATAATGGCCCCCACGTGGCCAAGTCGTGGCTGCAATAGTCAAGAAATAATATCATGGTGGGAACGGCCATTTAAAAACTGGAAGATGGTTTCTGATTCTTGTGTCGATTTTCAGTATAAAAATAAAATTTTGTAATAAAAAAAAATTTAAAATAATTTTTGTAAATTTATTCAAAAAATTTTATTCTTGTGTCTGAATTTTTTTTACTCACCCTTACATATTTTAAAATAGTATCAAGTATTCTTTACCCTTGAGAACTTTCTTGAGCTTGCATTTTCCTTTGGACTTTATTCCTTCTTTTTCTAAAAAATGATAAAAAAAAATACCTATCTTATCTCGTTTATATTAAAAGCTTGATTTACATATTCCTTCTCGTTTTGGCATTTTACACTTTTAGCTCATGCAATTTTTATTTACATGAGAATTTTACGTTGTACACTATGTAATTCCCTGATGAATATTGAAAACGAGCATATTTTACGCTAATTATTTGTTGTTTAAGTTGGATAGATGTATTTTATTTTATTTTTTATGAAAAATACAAGCAACGTCCTGAAATTTGTAAAAATATTAAAAAAATTGGAGTATGGTTTAACTGAAAAGAGTAGGACTGATCAGATGGGCTAGGAACATTAGCTAGCATTTTTACAAATTTTGGATTTTGGTGACATGCTATTTTTATTGATAAAAATCAAGCTCGAAAGAAAAACTGAGAAAGTACTAGAAACATCTCATCCGTTGGATACACAAAATTCCACTTTAGATATGGGCGAGTACATGGTCCCAAAGTGGGACGCATTGCACTGAATCATAGCTTCTGTTTCTGTAACGTAAACCATGGTTAGTAAAGAGTGGTCAAAACGGTAGTGTGATTTCGGCGGAGGTTACGGCCGAGAAGCGAACTAGTGGTCACGTGGGGGCCACAAATCACGAGAAGCCCATCGAGTGGACCACGAAAATCAATTGCGAAATGATATTAATATCAACTTACACTACCAACGAATCGTATAAATTTGAATTATCATTCGGCTTTTAAAAAAGAGAGAATAAATATCAATACTCAAATCGATTACTTTGGGAACTTTTATATTTCAAAATAATTATTATAAAATTTTAATTTATAATGCATAATCATCTTTATAATCACATGTGTATATATATTCTACTATAGCTATTAGTTTTGAAAAGATTTCTATTTGTTTATTTAATTATTTATTACATCTTTGATTTCTGTTTCTCGTGCCATGCTTTTTGCTTTCTGTTTCCCATTCCCATTTTTTGACTGAAAATTGTGCTCAAAGAATCACAGCGTTAGGTGAAATTTTGCGTCTCATTAATATAAATTTTCACCGGTGCGACGGTTATTACTCTGTCCCCATAAATTAAGTTATGCTGATAAGTAAATTTTATGTAAGGAGACCATATTGTGCATATTTTGTGTAATTATCATGATTAATCATCCTTGATATTTCAGTCTCAAACATTTAAAGTTCTACTATAGTCCCATGGTGCATTCTTGTTAAGCATACATTTTAAAACCATTACATCCTAAATATCATTTTTATTTTCTATACATTTCAAGGAATCCGTGGGCTGCCAAACACCCCACCTAGCGCCCGTTAGGAGTTGAGAAAGAAGGGTGTTACAGGTCAACCTAGGAAACTTTTATAGCAATTTTGTACAAAAATATATTTTTTTTTAAAATAATTTTTTATATGCCTCCCTCCCTCTTTCGATTGAAAAATAATGTACAAAGTTAGTAAGACCCAAGTCTTTTGCCAAAAATTTTGATTCCATTTCTGGTAACAACAGTCATCACGCCAGATAAAAAAACTAATGATTGAGATTTAATTATTTAAATTTTGAATTATGTACGTATTTATCTACATTGATTTTAAGGTTACGAAGCGGACTTTCTTGGCAGCCGATACGCATTTCAGCCATCTGAATGACGGGTATCAAAGAATCACAACTTAGGAAGGTAGAAATTGGTCCAACATATTTAGAATAAAGTAATATGAAAGATGAAATTCCAAAAGTTGACCCTTAAATATATATGCCTCACCGCAAAGATATTGCGATAAGATATTTGATTCCCGAATCTATGACAAAAGATGAAAAGCTAATTATTCTGCGATTGCCTTATTAAATTATTTATAGTGCAACTAATTAATATTACTTTGTAAACATTTTGTCTTTAGCATTGTTGGACTTGATAACCTTTTCACACTTGGATAAGAAGTAATAATTCCTCCTTAATTAACAGTGCATGTATATGATGGACAATGTTTTATATCACCGTAGTAACAAAATTACACAATCTTAACTGTTTATTTTCAGATATAAAAGGTTCGGATAGAAAATTCGCAACCGACCATATCCCATCTACAAAAGTAATTTGGGGAAAATAAAGCCGAGGTCCAGAGACATGGTGCTCATAAATGAGTAGTCCTGTTATGCATGATTTTAAGATCATTTAGTACGTAAATCTCAAAAGTCTAATTTTGCTCATTTACATAAAGCCTTGAGCTCGATAACGATTGGCAAGTTACGTGCTCGAGCTTTATTGATTAAAGAAGTAGAGCTTGATCTAGCCCTCTTTTAATTAAAATAAACCGAGGTAGGATGTATAGCTGCATAGCCTAACCCAATCTTAGTTCTGTCATTTGCACCCCTAACTACATATTAGTTATTGTCACGCTTGACAAACTATAATAGACCTTGAATGAAATCATAGGAACAACTCGCAAAACATCCATCAACCAAAATAATATATGGGTTTTATGGAAAATTAGCTCGCTTTCTTATTAGGTGTGAACTTATTTAATCCATAAAGTATATAATAATAGTGTTACATAATTAGAGAACTCTTATATTAGTTTCTATATAATACTCTCATCTGACCATAAATAATTAACCACAATGTCCTTTTTAATGGTTAAGAGTAGAGTTATAGTAAGATATTATTAGGGATATATTGTTTATTTGTTTTCGATCAAAATTTTAATTTGAAATTATATAAAATTATATAATAATTCAAACCATCAAATTTTTGCTTTACGTATAGTAAAAGTTAATACAGAGTTGTTGAGCATCCTTTTCAATTATCCCATCTAGTGCTGACTTATCAATTTTTTTTTTAAAATATACATATCCAAGCTTAGTTGTATGCAAATCATTTCCCAAAGGAAGAAATTTCTTCAAGGTTAGTTCTCCAAAACGGAATAGGAGAGAAATATTAGTTGTAAGTTGGGTCATCTGAGTACTTCAAGGAGTGGCTAGTAATCGTTCCCGTTTCATTTCTTACATTTATGGCTCGCTATTTATTTTTTAATTTTTGATAATCCTACATTTCTATTTTCAATTCCCGCTCTGCCTCCCAAAATTGCACTACCAAACCACCCAATTTTAACAAAAAATGAAAAGATAATATGCGTTTCTTTACAACCAATATAACTTTTTGTGTGAATTCTTCATTTTTGACTCATCAATTTTTTAAAGAGAGAGCACATTGGGGAAATGTATGCTTGGAAATAAAGTGAAGTTTGTCTAGTGGACCCATAAATTGAAGATAACGATCTCAGTCTTAGTAAGACCTTTTCTATCACGCGTTTTCTCAGTTCAACACAAAAGAGGGAGAGTGAGACAATCAAAATTTTAAAATTTCAAAACGAAAAATTGGGAGAGTGAGAGTAGAATTAAGTATGCGCCCCTTCATGACACGATCCTTATAGTAGTCTCTAATAAGTTGCCATGTCATGATTTTATGCATTGTTATCAAATTATGAGCCGAGAAAAAAATATTATGTAATTTAGAGTTCGTTTAATTGCAAATTTGAAATAAATAAGTTGGCTTTTAATTACAATTTATTTAAGCCAAAATGCAAATAAGCCAAGCTAAAAAATTGTTAGCAAAAAAATGTATAGCTTTTAAATAAAATTGGAGTTTATAAGTTGAAACCAAACAAGCTCTTATAAATAATTGATTTAATATGGTAAATTGTTTAAAGTACATTCTAAAAATTTGACTAAATACAGTATTGCGTATAAGTAATTAATATTTTATATATTTTTTCAGAGATAATAGCAGGAAAAACAGATAAAAATTGTAAATTATGCAAGTATATTATGGATTGTATAAAAAAAACTACAAGTATTTTTAACTAAATTCCATATTATTTTTAAAAATAATTTTTATTTGATTTTTTTCAAGTTTCATGTGCAGTAGTCCTGCAATGTTACCAGTTTAGCAGACCAAAACTGCTTTTGGTGCTTTGTGCATGACATAAAAACGAGTAACTTCCTTAGTCTTTTAGTGTTTGATTCAATGAGTTGATACCTAAACTGTGCTCAATCCCATGTTCCTTTTTCTTGATAGTCACATGCCCTAATTTCCACTAAATCCAAAAACGTAATTAGGCTTATTTTTTAGAATAAGCGAACACATAATATTGAATCAAATTGTATAGTTGAAAATAGCGGTTACAGCAAAACAAGAGAGTTGTAGGGAGTTCAAAAAGTATGGGGTTGATCAAGCTTACGAGAGATATAAAGAAACAAAAAATGAAGTAAAAAAAATCATTCGGAATGCAAAATCTAAAGTTAATGAGAATCTTTTTAGAAGATTAGATATAAAAGAGCGAGAAAATGAGTCATATAAAATGGCAAGACAGAAAAATAAGAAGAGATAGGATTTGAAAGAAGTGAGGTGCATAAAGAGTGAGAAAGACAAGATTTTGGTAAAAGATGAGTATATTAAACAGCGATGGAGAGATTATTTTGACA
>MKEJ01014485.1:0-10585 GCA_001753735.1 Embelia ribes
AATAATTGTTTTTATGGATTATAATAATATTTATCCATCATTTAGAGGAACATTAAAAATTTCATTTGAATTATGATAGCAAATAATTAAACTAAGATTCCATTTTTTTTTTTATGACGAAATTATGAGAAATGTAAACCAATACTAAGTTTCAATCACAAATATTACCATCAAGGTCTAACTAAGTAAATAAAATAATATTTCTCATTATATATGAAGAAATAATATTTTTTTCCAAAAATATAATACTATGAAAAACATCACGTGCAACACACGTAATATTGATCCAGTATTTACTAAAAGTCACAAGAACCACATACAGAAACCTTAGTGAGACTAAGGATTGTTACACAAACGAACAAATCGAATAGCGCGGAAATATTTAAATCCGGCCAAAATGAGAAACAACTTTATAAAGTTGTACTAAGGATTGGACTATAGAGAGATATTTGTCTCGTACACTTACCCTTTCATTTTCCAATTTTAGTAGAATTATTCAATGCACAATGGATCAGCGGGTCTGCCCATAAGATTGCTTGGCAAACTGTACCGGCGTTCGTTTTTAACTCAAAGGTTATAATTAAATATATTTTTCAAAATTAAATTTTATATTAATTTATACGATAATTTAAAAATTTACAACAAAGATGACGCGGGCCCAGTCTATTTGTCACTATGATGGGCAGTCCCCCTGTTTCATGCACAATAAATAAGAAGCTTTCATTCTATGAAATTTGTTTCTTATGCTATCACTTCAATTGATTTTTCAATGTTGTCGGCCTTTACCCATTAAAGGGAAAACATAAGAGTACAAGGGGAATGGTAAGATTTTATATGAATCTGAAATCATCATTCATCTACATCAATACATCTAGATTAAAATTAAAGTAAATTACATTTTGCCCCCACAAGATTTCTGACAGTACCTCTTAGATATCTAAAATTACAATTTGCTCCCAATTAAAGTAAATGTTTGTTTAGTATATGCAAAGACAATATTGCACTCATTCTCTTGGCTTATCAATGAGTAATTTTTAATTTGATATTCTGGTAGATTAAAAACACTCACAAACTTTTTTATTTTTAGGAAAGCATATATATTATATTTTATTTATATAAGTATACTAAACAATTATTTTTAATAAATATATGAAAAAATTGCACTATCACGGCTAACATTCCCACAATAGTTCTTGAGCTTAGGAATCAAAATGTGATTTGCATAGGTCATTATTGAGCAAGAACAATAAGGTACTTAAGATAGTTATTGATGTAACCATGGTCAGCATATGTGTTTTTTCATGTACTATTAGTGTTTAAAGATCATAAAATAGAGTGTTTATGGACAAAAGGTGTTAATTTAGGGACATTTAAGTCATTTCCTGGATCAAATTATGAAATCAAATTAATCCTCACTTTGCCCCAAAAACATTGGGGGTAAAGTGAATGGACGTAATACCTCAAGGAGGGACAATGTAAATTCAGAAACCTTTGGGGGGTATTCTGTAATAGTCGAAACTTGATGGTGACAAAGTGTAATTTATCCTTTATATATATATATATGGGTAAATTACACTTTGCCCTTATGAGTTTCTTATTATTTCAGCTTACCCCCTGAGATATAACAAATTACACTTTACCTCCATATAATATTCCTAGTTTGATTTTTATGCGTAAGGACCATATTACCCTCACTATATTGCCTTATTATATGAATTTAGAACCTGATATTTGGTTATATTAAAAAATCATCATGTTTTAAGAAAAGTGTATTATTTTTACGTACAATAATTTTTTTAACAAATTATAACACAAAAAGATACTATTTAAGGGGTATTTTGGTAATTTTTGAGCTATTTATGACAAATAATTTAAATCTCACTTTGCCTCTGGAAACTTTGGGGGTAAAGTGAAATGGATATAAAACTTCATGGGGGAATAGTGTAATTTTAGAAACCAAGGGGGTAATCTGAAGTTTTTAGAAAACTCATGGGGGAAAGTGTAATTTACCCTTTCAAAAGTAGTTCATGGAATCTAATGAATGTCTTGCAATTACAGTCTAAAAAAAGTCCCGGAAATATTATATATTTATTTATGAAACTGAAATGAGTGGAGAGGAAAAAATTCAAATGATAAAGGGGAAGAGAAGTAGGAACAAATACATAGGATCTGTACAGACTATGTATAATTTTTTAATCAAAATATTAAAGATTTAATAGTTCAAAATGTATAAATTACAGCTTTTTGATAAAATATATATATATATATATATGCAAATGTTATGATTAGAATAAAGTCTGTTTGCATCTAAAAATAGTTGAATATATAATCACGTGTGATTGGATAAAAAGAATGGCGTGAAAAGTTCTTCCCATTAGCGTCTTAAGAGGTGCACAACCCTCATCTGCAACAAACCAACCCCGCCAACTTTCAGATTGAAACTGATCAACAAAATTTACTTGATACGACCGAATTAAAAATTTGTTAGGGATAGCCTTATAATTTAAAAATTCATAACAATTTTTTTCATTTTAGTGTTAAGTTCTTAACATGATGTTAGCACTATTCATACCCCAAAACAATTTTTATGAGAGTTCCATTTTTTATTCCTGGTCCTCCCCTATCATTATTAGAACCAAAGTGTGTTGTAATAAATTGTTGATGCAATAAAGAACCTCAATTACTTGACTAATAATTTTTTCATTTATTCAACCTCTGATTGTGATTTTGAAAGCTTAGCACTTCGCAGTATATTTTAATACCTCGTGATTGTGAAACATGTGTTTAACATTTCGTACCAAACTCTAAATTCTTCTTATTTATTTAATTTTCTTTAGCTATATAGCAATTAAGCCCGACACTGCCTGTCTACAGCGACTACTTTAAATATAAAATTTAAAATTTAAAATTTGTGCACAGCTAACCGTGCGGATGATGTCGGCTGACCTCAGCACCCACGGCCCGGAGGTTGTTGCTAAGCCAAACAGTCATCATGTCGGGCGGATTTGGGACCCCAGTCTATAAGAAGTTATATATTTTTTCAAAGGGAATCGACGAAAGAAAAAAAAAATTCAAATTTTTAATAAATATTTGGAAAATTTTCTGGAGGCTGGGAAGTGGCTCCTTGGTCTGCCTATGCATGTTAGCACTTAGCAGCTTCGGATCAAATCATCTAGGGGATATTAAAGGTCTGCAGAGATCAATTTGGATCGTTTCTGGATTTAGAATGAAACCCAACCGATCTGCATCGGTTCTGAAACTTAAGAATCAAAATCGGGCCAATAATATACTAGAATCTAATGGAACTAGGACCATCAGTTTCGGTTCTATTCCGATTTCAAATGGATGAAAAACCTTGAATCTAATATATACCATCAAATGATAAAAAAAAATAAAAAAAAATCTTAATTTCATAATAATTAGGCATAGACCAATTGCGGATTGTTAAGAATTGGAGGGGAGGGGGAGATGAAACCGAGAATTAGACTGAAATTTTCAATTTTGTATTTTTTAGAAGTAGAACCAAGCCAAAGGTACTATAGAACCTTTGAGAACCAAAGTTTCCGTATTTTCGGTTCTGTATTTTTTTTGTTTCTTTTTTTATTAAAAAAAAAGGGTACTATAGCCAAATGAGAATCAAATCGATTTTCGGTTCCAAATGATTTTTTATAGGTAGGAGAACATTTGTAACTAAATAGAGATATCAAGCAAGATATTTGGTGAAGTTGAAGACGATACCAATAAAAATATTAGAAAAACAATATAATTATTGTGCAATTACACAAATGAAAGATAAAGCTCTTAGATACCAACATAGTGAGGATGTAGGGTGTCCGTATATTTTGTTTAAGTTCTTCAACATTTTTTTTTTTTTATTGCTAAAGAGTAAAAGAAAAGACAGGCCAGCCCCGACACGTGAACCTGGATCTTGTAACCCCATGAACGTGTCGCAAGCTTGCCGTGAGCCTGCTTCTCCAATTCCAAGTCGGGGTTTTGATTAATAATTGTCTAGTCAAAAAAATTGATCGCTCCGTAAACGTACAAATTATTTAAGTAGCAAGTGCAATAGGAATGATATAGTTTTATCGGTAAGAAATTAAATATCGATCTCAGGAATTCCTAATAAACTCAAAAGTTCTAAGAAATTTCTAACCGCACATTCTTAACTTTAGAATTCACTGTCGGTTACTAAACTAGCTAAATTACACTTACTCTTAATTGCTACTTGATTGGTCTCGATATAAGAAATATATTGGCTAATGAATTACTAACAATTTATCAAATATAAGTTTTGACAATGTTAATTAAAAGTCTTTTGGTTTCCTTTCCTAATTTGCCAAATTAATGAGTTCTAATAAAGATTGTCTATGAAATCATTGATATTTACAATTTGATTTATTTTTATCTAGTATGTGATAGGAAGTTTGTCAAAATTCATAACTATAATTGAGTAATTTTTAAGATACTTAAAAGGGTTAAAAATAATAGATTTAATTCTAAATCAATTTTTTGAATTAAGATTTACAAATCATATTCATCAATTAGGATGTTAGTGATGCCACTAATTTACTTTCATCAAGTGGGTAAGAATAAATCTAGCGTAGCATGATAATATTAAAAAAAATAAAATTCAATTGAAAAATATTAATGATGGCATTGCAACTGATTAATAAAATAATTATGCCTTCTTACAACTTTTCCACGTGAATCAACAGATTGAAGAACAAGAAGAACAAAACAAAAATTACGAATGTAAAATGATGAGGTGGCAATGCTCCCTGAGTAGCCTTCTCCCAATAACAAAAGAAAACCTAACATATGAAAATGAAAATAAAAATGAAAATGAAAATGATGAGGGAGTTCCCCCTTCTGCCATCAATCCCCTAGCTTTTATTTCCCACCCATCAATCCCCTAGCTTTTATTTCCCACCAAAAATAAAAATAAAATAAAAATAAAATAACAAAGCAAACATGGGGAAATAAATGATGATCAGAAAATATGAATGAGTGATGGTGAGTCGTATGAGAAAATGATAGTGGTCAGGGAAGGACTCTAAGGGAACATTAATTTATAGGTAGGAGAGGATTGTAAAATATGGTTTTTTATTTTTATTTTTTAGCTATATGATGAAAATACATCGGAATTATGGGTTATTTGTTGTGCTTTTTATTCCTTTAATTATTGGGTCTTTAATTTTCACAACTCCGCAGCAGATTTTTACAAGTTCATAATTTGGTTTTTTTTTAACATCAATTTCTTGAAACAGATATGAAAACCAATAATTCCAAAATATAGTATATTACGTGCATTGAATGTTAAATAATTGATGTTATTTCTCTAGATTAAAATTCTATTTTATTCATTATTACAGCGCAATCAAGTTGCACCGAATTTTTTTGACCAATATTTCTATACCTCTTAGAAGAAAGTTAAAAAAATATATTTTTTCTTTTAATATTAGTCTTCACTCGTGGTGCAAGAGAGTCCAATATCGAGGCATGTTGTGAATTCTTTCACCACTTTTAAGCGATTAAAACTATTTTACTCATTCCATAATCATCAAAGACAAGAGTTACAGAGAAGAATAGCAAGCATCTAACTTAACGGGCTAAACCACCAATAATAAGCCTAAAACCCAATTACTCATTCTTATTATTAATTTAATAATAAAAACACAACTAAAAAATTTACCTTTTGAAATTTTATCATCAACAAAATATCATAAATTAATATTAAAATTATATTTTAAAATCAAAAATATTTTTCAAATAAAGATGAATGAGCCTATATGTAAGTCATATAATTTTTTTACATAATGCATACAATTATTTTCTGAGTTTTTTTCTTAAATCTATTAAAAATAAAAAGTAGTATTTATTTACAAGTTTGTATGTTATAAGCATGGATGAAAAATGAAATATTAATTATGGACATGAGGCTGCCCCTAATCAATCACAAAAAACTATAGAATTTGGAAATTGATGCAGTGACAACTACATTTTAGGTCGACAAGTAGCATGTTACACATGTTTCTTTCTTTTCTTTATGTTATTTATATAATTAGTTATGATTATATTTTACATAGTTTATTTGCTTTATATCTATAATTTTGAAATGTTTTAAAAGATCTTACGACAATAATAATAAAATGATAGAGATAGTTATTTACAAGTTGAAATATAAATAACAAATCAATTATTCTTCTATTCAAAAATTCAGAAAAATAGGCAAATTCTCTCTATATATGTATATATCATATCATATATCATATATAATAAATGAAAAGGAGAACCTCAAAGTCATATTGCGTCAAGTGTCCATCTTAATTGATTGACATGTGGACACTTTTCATTAATATGCTAAAATATAAATTAAAATTTTAATTTATTAGTAAAATAAAAGCCATATTGTGCCAAGTATCCATCTTAATTGATTGACATCTGGATATTTTTCATTAATATGCTAAAAATTAAATTAAAATTTTAATTTATTATTAAAATAAAAAAAAAAACACATCTTTTAGTCAACTTCCAGCATTATTGCAAATGACATGTCACTATAAGCTTCCTCTTTCACTATTATTGCAAATTAATTTTAGATGGTATATTTTTTCTCTTTTAGGTAACGGTTATTTATCATACAAAACTTACAAAACATATAAATGTGGTATTCAGTTTCCACTTTCATAGAATATGATTTAAAGATAGATTAATTCTTCATTTTAACATCAAACTTTTACATGCACAAATTATCTTTTGATTTATTTTTAAATTTTCTAAATTCGTATGCATTATCTGCTTTCTAATTATTATTATGTTTATATCTTCAGAATTCCTTATAGTTTTCATGCCACACTTAGGCCTTATTTTTTTTTTTTTATGTAATATTTGTTTTAGTCATTGCAAATAAAAGCATGATTGCAAATAATTGATATTTCAAATTTTGAAACTCCCAAATTTTTATTAAATTAATTTTTATTTGATAATAATTGATAAATGGACACACGTCATTCACGTGGAGTGACATTTTTTTATTGTAAATAAATGAAAATGGGTTCTATAAAAAATTGAAAATTCCATTATATACAAAAATATAAAAGGAAATACTCAACTATAGACTTCCACCAAGTGGGATTTCCTATGGTGCCATGTGTCATTACAAAAATTACATTCAATTATATATATTTTTAAACATAAGGTAAGGTTATTACTATTGAGTGTGCCACCTGTCATTACAATTGAATAGTATTTACTCTTAATAAAAGTTAGTTGTAATTTCCTCACAATTTTGAATAAAAAACTTTAATGTTTTTAGCCGCTGTAAATAAATGCATAATTGCAAATAGTTGATATTTCAAATTTGTAACTTCCAAATTTTTATTAAATTATTTTTTAATTGTTCATAATTGATAAGAAGACATACATCATTCATATTGTGGAATAAATAAAAATGGATTCTATAAAAAATTAAAAAATCCATTATATACAATAATACAAAAGGAAGACCTCCACATTAGGCTTCTGTCAAGTGTCATCTCCCATTGTGTATTATGTGTCATTACAGCAATTACATTTACTTAGATATGTTTTTTAGCATAAGATAAGATTATTATCATTGAATGTGTAACTTGTCATTACAATTGAATGGTATTTACTCTTAATAAAAGTAAGTTACAATTTTCTCACAATTTCGAATACAAACCCTTAATGTATTTAGCCATTGCAAATAAATGCATGATTGTAAATAATTGATATTTCAAATTTATAACTCCCAAATTTTTATTAAATTAATTTTAATTATTAATAATTAATAAAATGACATGTGTCATTCGTGTGGAGTGCCAAGTTTTTATTGTAAATAAATAAAAATGGATTCTATAAAAAAAATTTGAAAAATCCATTCATATTATATAAAATAAAATTAATTATTGAAAAATTAAAAGGTTTATCAATTGTAGATGACAGTTTGTAGAGTTATAAAAGTAACGTTTATACTCCAAAAAATGAAACTTTCATAATACGAGAATTTATTGAACCATAAATTTGGTATTTGTACTCCAAATTTTACCCGCTTAGAAGGAATTATATACAACATCCATTCTCTCATCTTTCTTCCATATAAACATTTTTATTTTCCACATGTTTATATAACCAATATTATGGGTTTATAGATATATTCACTCCAATTAAATTACAAATGGAATTTATTTATTATAAATAAATAAATTTGATTAATGAAAAATTAAAATGTTGTGAGAATTTGTAGAGTTATAAAGATAGCGTTTAGATTCCAAAAAAATGAAACTTCCATTTATTAAATATGAGAATTTAGTGAACCATAAAGTTTAGCATTTATACTCCAAATTTACTCGGTTATAAGAAATTACATATGGCATTCATTCTCTCATCTTTCTTCTATACAAAAAATATATATGTATAATTTCCTCATGTTTATGTAACAAATATTTTAGATTTATAGATGTGCTTATACGTTTATGAATAAAATATATCACTTTTTTGTGATTTAATATAAGTTTGTCTTTTTTTTTTTTACTTAATTGTTATTTACATAACTCTATTTGCTATGATGCTTGATTTTTTTTTAGGTTGAAATAATGGTTCATGGAAAAATTAATGGTATTGTATTGAAATAGCTATATCAGCTTTGTATTGTATTGAACAAATTATTATGTTTTGCAGTTGGTAGTTGTACTCCAAATTTACTCACTTCTAAAGAATTATATACGACATTCATTCTTTTATCTTTCTTCTAAAATTTTTTATTTTCCTCGTGTTGATGTAACCAATATTCTAGGTTTATAGATATATTCGCTCTAATTAAATGGAATTTATTTATTATAAATAAATATATTTGATTAATGGAAAATTAAAAGGTTGTGAGAATTTGTTAAGTTATAAAGAGTGTGTTTATACTCCGAAAAAATGAAACTTCCATTCATTAAATATAAGAATTTGTTGAGTTATAAAATTTGACAATTATACTCCAAATTTACTAGCTTATAAGAAATTACATACGGCTTTGATTCTCTCATCTTTCTTCCATATAAAAAAAATTAATTTCTTCATTTTTATGTAACAAATATTTTAGCTTTATAGATATGTTTACATGTTTATGAAAAAAATATATCACTTTTTGGTGATATAATATAAGTTTGCTTTTTTTGTATATATTTTTTTTACTTGATTGTTATTTATATAACTATATTTGCTATGATACTTGATCTTTTTAAGTTGGAATAATGGTTCATAGAAAAATTGATGGCTAGCTTCATAATTATATAAAATCAGGTTATAATAATCTATATTGCTTGGTTTAGTTTTGTATTGTATTGAATAAGTTTTTATGTTTTAAAATACTCTAGGTTGTATAGATGCTTATAAAATAACTATTATCATGATAATTACTTACTTGTGTATATTCGCTTTTATAGATTACTACAAATGAAGATATTATTTAGGGACATGTTATGAGAACAATATTGTTGATCCAAATTTTGATCAAACATATTTTGATGATAAAAAATGAGTCAGAAACACAATTTAATTTATGTTTATTAGGAGACTAATGTTTGAACAAGTTTATATGAAAGTATATAGTCAATTACAGCTCAAAACACAATGAAACTTGAAGAAAAATAAGTCTTGAAAAAGTAGAGACCTAAACGACATACTTTAAGGAAAATTGTTTGGTAAAATGGCTATATCTCCTAGCTCATAAATGCAATGAATATTACAAAATATAAATAGCAAGATAATTCAAATATCTACAAGTTTTGTGTTTTGGTAAAAATCCAATTCAAAGTAGAAAAGGGTTAAAATGAAAAAAAATATAGTTCGCACTTTCAAAACCAATACTGTTTCATAAAATGGGCATATCTCGTAGCTCATAAATCTAATGAACGTCTACTTTATATTGCTGGAAAGGGAATTCAAATATTTACAATGTTTGTGTTTTGATGACGACCAAATTTTAAGCCTAAAAGAGTCAAAACAGCTAAAAACCACAATAATAGGAGAGTTGACCAGCGTTGACCGCACCTGGACAGTGTGGCTGCACACGGACGCAAGTCTGTTGTCCATACATGGACAAGTCGACCACACACGTACAAGAATTGACCGCATATGATCATGATCAGATAATGAATATTATTGATTTCATTGCCATATCTTGATGATTTCTTCCATATCTTAAACCAGGCTCGAATACTATAAATAGAAGGCTTGTTGAAGATTTCCAATTATCCCATTGAGCAACAATCTCTCTACTTCTATCTCTTACTACTTTTATAGCCTAGTTGTTTAATATTCATATAAACTTATAGGCTTTCTTGTCTCTATTCTAGAGTCTAAAGTTGTACTATACTTGAAGTATTTTGTTTCTAACTTGAGGGGTTGTCTCAAGTAGAAAGGTACTGCATTTGTGAAGCTAGCAATTTGTGTAAATCTTTGTTGATAAAGGGAACCTCAAGTAAAGCTTGGGAGAGTTGATGTAAGGGATCAACGGATCTTTGGCCGAACCACTATAAAACTCTATTTGCAATCTCTTTCCCTTTAACTCTTTTCA
>MKEJ01014489.1:0-10345 GCA_001753735.1 Embelia ribes
TTTTATTGTAAAAAAACAAAATTATGTATGGGAAATATAACAAATATAACTGAGGCTTTGGTAATTAATGATAGGAAAAGCATAAGCATCTTGTAAAAGCACCCCCCAAGATTGCTTTTTTAAAAGCATTTTAAAAAAATCATAAATAGATTATCAAAAGCAGGTGTTTTAGATTTTACTAAACCCCTCTGGATACAAGTTCCAAGGAAAAAAAGCAGAAGCAAGCTCTGAAAAGTAATGCCAAACTGGCCTAAATATGTCCGTTGCTATGTTATCGAAATCACTAATATCCTAACGAACTGCGAATTGGTATACATGTTCCGAAATGTGGTACACCTCCATTCCAAATAGCCAAATTTAGTGAACAAGGCAATCCGAGACAATTGCACTCTTAAAATTTGTTTCCAAAGAGAAATTTTGAAAGAAATTATATTTCATATTTCAAAGCAATTACAGAAGTTTAAGTCAGGTTTAACTTGATCTTAACTTTTACAAAACTTAATATGGTGGCCTACATATGCTAAGGTAACCTATAGAAAGAAGGCTACCCGTACAGTACCATATTTTATAATATGTAGGGTACCACGTTTCCATTTTTGTTCCACGTTTTCTTTCTATGCTCCGAAATGATCCGTGTTCCAGGTAACATTGGTCCTTAGATATTGGCACAGAGAAGGTACATTTTTACATGTATGCGACTTGAAACCTTAGTTGACTTGTGTGTTTTCATAGCCAAATGCATGTTATAAAAAAAAAAAAAAAAATCCTCCTTACGGTTATTTGGAAAATATGATAGTCTTTTGTTTCCTCCCTAACTTCAATATTTCAGTTTGCCTTAGCACGAAACACTATAGCCTTTGTTGATGTGTTATGATGACTTATAAGTGTAAATCTCAATGCTTACAGGGGTTGCTATGGAATTAGAAGATTCATTATTTCCTTTGCTGAGAGAAGTTAGTATAGGCATAGATCCTTACGAGGTATTCCAAGATGCTGAATGGGCACTTCTGATTGGAGCAAAGCCAAGAGGACCTGGAATGGAGCGTGCTGGTTTACTAGATATAAATGGCCAGATTTTCGCTGAGCAGGTGCTTTCAGTCTGCAGTTATTTATGGTTCTTAAAACATATTCTTGCTTATGAAATATATGTACTGCAGGAAACTCATTTGGCTGATTGGTTTTAGTTAGCTTCTGAATATTTGTCTCCTAGAAAATTGGAATAAAAATAAACTAGATTTCAGTAGTTTCAGTTTTTAAGTCCTATAAGTGGAAGAAAATGAAAACATAAATGGAGTATCCAGTAACAGAAGAAAAATGAACCTAAATCCCGTATAAAAATTCAATGATGGTTTGAGTACACATCGCTATTTTGCAAAAATGAGGAAGCATTTTCTTAATGGGCTCTGATTTTGGATTGGATGAAATAATGCAGGGTAAAGCTCTTAATGCTGTTGCTTCGCGTAATGCAAAAGTGCTGGTAGTGGGGAATCCTTGCAATACGAAGTATAAGATTATACGCGTAGTAAATATATTTATACTCTGTTTCATAGTTATTTTGATGATTGTTCTTATAAGCTACTTCTTCTTATTCCTTTTTCATGCAGTGCTCTGATATGCATGAAAAATGCTCCAAACATTCCTGCAAAGAATTTTCATGCCTTGACTAGATTGGACGAGAACAGAGCAAAATGTCAGGTTTAGTAATAAGTACTTACGTTGTAAATTAAGTTATGTTACAACCAATTAATTTTTTTTTTAAAGACAGGAAAAAACAAACTGTACATTGTGGCAAAAGAATCTAAGCTTCTCTCTGGAATGAGAAGATTTGTAATTGTCAGAATCTGCTATTGATCTGTTATTAGGAATGTAGTCAGCTTAGTAGGTCTAGCATATTTATGTGTTGTGCTTTTGGAGCTGTAAATTATAGATCTCAAATTACTAGCGTAAAATGTATCACAACAATTGAAGTTGGCATATTCTGTACAACTAAATGAATCACTCCATGAATATATTTATCACAGCACCGTAGGGAACCTATTTGTATGCATTGTACAGATAAAAGTGTTCTTAAAATTGATTCAAAGAGCCTATTTGGATCGCCAATCAAATTGCAAAATAAGTGTTTAAATCTTTTATGCAGCTGGCCTTGAAAGCAGGAGTTTTCTACGACAAAGTGTCGAATGTAACAATCTGGGGAAATCACTCAACAACTCAGGTCAGTGGACAAATTTTTCTGGAGCAACTTAGTACATTCAGTTGTGCCCACGAGATTTCTGTTGCCAAATTTTTTCTTGTTTCCCCTGAGCTTGATTGCTAAGTAATGAAAATTTTGAAATTCCAGTATCTTTATGTTGTATTCATTTTATTATGTATATATTTTTAGTGTCGCTGAAGATAGCTTCTTCTAGGTTAATGAAAGAAGTTTTCTCCATAAAATCTTCTAACGACTGTTCTCAGACAATAAAACGAGTTTTTTTAATTCTTCTCCTCCTTTTCCTCAAGAAGGTTTTAGTGTTAATAGAAAAAAGGCACCCTTTATTCATCTTAGATGTGTTTTCGTTTTTTAATGTAATTGCAGGTTCCGGACTTTTTAAATGCTAGAATCAATGGCATGCCTGTGAAAGAGGTTATTAAGGATACCAAGTGGTTGGAAGAAGAGTTCACCGAAAAGGTCCAAAATGTAAGTGTTGCAAAATCGAAGTTAGATTTATTATCCAAACAGAAGTGATGCTTTTATTATAGGAGTGCAATATCATAAAATGATTGTGCAGAGAGGAGGTGTGCTAATTAAGAAATGGGGTAGATCATCAGCTGCATCAACTGCGGTGTCAATTGTTGACGCCATTAAGTCTCTTGTTACTCCTACTCCTCAAGGCGATTGGTTTTCATCTGGAGTAAGTTCATCCCCTCGTGTTTTTAATTTGGGAGAATTTATGATTTCCTTTTAAACATGAAACGTGGATTTTCGATTTCTATGCAATAAACAAGTTTCCTAGAGTGACGCTTGTCGTGATAAATGTGGTAGTTTAGAGTAACGAAGTACAAGAAATACAAGGTATGGGCTAAAAACTGTATGAATCACACATATAGATAATGATTTACGAGCTTCATCTCAATTTTGCTTTTAAGCATGAAAATATGGAAAGTGTTTTCTTCATACAAAGAGAGATGAAATTTGGGAGCCGCTCAAATATATAAGCATAAAAATCACTCAAATTGTATCACTAGATAGCTTGATACATTTTTTTTTCTTCTTCTGATTATTACGATTTCATGAGGTTCATCCTATCTATAGGGTTAAAGCCCTCCATAAATGGAAAATATTGAACACTCAAGTAGTTCATGTTGGTCTTGGTGCCTTTCATGCTTTTGTCTCTTCTTAGATGATGATGGTATTTAATAGTTTATAATCATATGTAGGTTTACACCAATGGGAACCCTTGTGGAATTGCGGAGGATCTTGTTTTCAGCATGCCTTGCAGATCGAATGTCAGATTTTACTTAATTTTTACTGTTCTGATTTTCAAAAAAGTGTTATTGTTGCCCTTGCATTGTTTTTGCTGTATTTATGTGATCCGTCCTCAAAATTTATTTTACATGGTATAGGGTGATGGAGATTATGAATTTGTCAAGGATGTAATATTCGATGACTACCTTCGCCAGCGAATTACCAAGGTACAGTCAAAATGTTCGCTAGTGTTTAATACAACACCACCAGTGGAAAACTCAATAGAATTTACAAATAACATATTTCAGCTTCAATAAATCTTTGCATCAGTGGAATAAATTTTGCTGAGAAATTTTGTTAAATCCTTGAGTCTCCTAGATGAAGCAGGAGCATATTTTCCGGAATTGATAATGCACACAGTATATATATATATAGAGAGAGAGTATATATATATATATAGAGAGAGAGAGAGAGAGAGAAATGAGAGATGTGGCTGTGTTAAAAGTAAATTGAACAAACGTCAGGATGCTTTTGATTTAAAAAACATCCTATGCTGTGGATAAAGTTGCCTCAGTTTTTCTAGAAGAGCATAACTTGTTAATCTCATACAATAATCCAAATGGCGAAGTCGAAAATGATTTTACATTTGTAATTGTATAAAGAGATGAATGCCAGAACCAAGTAATGGGGATTTGAAAATTTTCGACTTCTATTTCGTATGAACTGGATCATTATTGACCAACAGACAGAAGCTGAGTTACTTGCTGAGAAGAGGTGTGTGGCTCACCTTACTGGAGAGGTAATCTAGTTTTTCTTTTCTTTTTTTAGTGTTTAAACTTGTCAACATAAAATATAATGGTTGTAGACATTTGATTTGTGAAATGAATTTTATTATTATTATTTATTTATTTTTAATTATTTGTCAGGGTATTGCTGTTTGTGATCTTCCCGAAGACACTATGCTTCCAGGAGAAATGTAGTCATCACCGATTTTCCTATACAGTGTCCGCAAAAACTATTTATAGATGCTCACAGTTGATAAACTCGGACATGGTATAATACTCATCTACTTTGTATTGATCATGTAAACATAAAAAGGTTGTGCAGTGGGTATGAAGTATTTTTGCAGGTTATAATGACCTAGGCATTTATGAGAAATTTCAAGGTGGCCTATGGTTTTCCATTGATAAGTTTTTTATCAGCCGCTAATGTCGGTTTTGTGCCTTTGTATTCTAGCCACTGGATTCTCGGTCAGTAATGCATAAACCATTTCTTTCGACTACTGACTTGTTCTGAATAAAGCAACTTGCAGATGCTTAATTATTGGTTGCGACTGTTGGAGCGTATAAACTTTGGGTACTATGTATTTCCATTCCTACTGAGTGGTTGGTTCAATGCAGGAAATGGTCGCCTTGCTCGCTCAATAGTTTGGTTGATACAAATTTGTCTATAGGAGAGTCATAATTAGGATAACCATCATCCGCATATTCCACGTTAATATAGGCAATTTTGAGAATACATGGGTGCGTCTCTAGTGTCTCTCCTTACCAGCGCCAGTAGTGCGGGAGAGACTTTAACCTCTAATGCCCGAGGGCGTATTAGCTTCACCCTTTGACATTGATGATATCGGAATACTGGGTTGAAATGAAATGATGCTTGTGGTGGCAAATTGATTAAAAACCCCTACAAGACTGGTAGTGTTTTATCTGCATATTTAGCTTAGGAAACTGTATGTATCACCAATCATATCCCGTGTTTTAGTTGCACTACATCCTAACCAATTTTTATTGGTTGAAGAATATAAAAAAATGCATATAAAGGCTAAAATGTGGTAAAAAAAAAAAAAAAAAAAAAGGTGATAAAAATGCGTGATATATATTATGTATATTCATCTTAGCCAGCCCCATGAATGAATATAGAATATTCAGTTAGTTTTACGAATACACCAAGGCATACTTTCTTGTACTTCTACTCCATTTGGCACATCCTGAAAAAGTAAAATTTTTTTGATATTATCTCAGCAGAAAAATCTATTTTTTTTAAAAAAAATATATCTTCACCCATAGTTTTCACCTATTCTATGCTATTCTAACATCAAAAAAGTATATTTTCCTTTTATTTGCCAAACACAGTCAATAATAGTTTTAAGTATTATTGAAAAGCATAATTTTTTCACCTTACAAAAATATGTCTACTTTTATATTTACAAGATACAACCAATCTTGAGATACAACCGTACTTTATAAGATGCTGCCAAATGAGTCCAAAAGAGTAGAATTGGATCTCAGATAAAATTATACCTCATAGCAAATACAAATTAATTTAAAGAGGTTCTCCATGAAAGTTATTATCTCCCAGAAGTTTTTTCTATATAAAAGGGGAAAAACCATTAACTCTAACATCTCTCACACAGATTCAATTCAAACAACACCAACTGAAGTTGCTAAATGTCTACAGGATTGCAAATGCCTTTCGATCCTAACATGGATTAATCAACAAAGGTTTAGAAAAATTCAAAATTGACATTTTATGACCTCTCAGCAACAGATGCTATTTTCTGACTTATCATCGACTCTGCAACTTGAATTGCTCTTTGCGGCCCTGTGATGGTTACTTTCCTGCCAAACAATGTAAAACAAGTCCTATTTCAAGCCCTCTTTCATCAACCAGTAATAAAGGCAGGAAAACAAATTTCAGGTTATTTAAGGGCTTGTTTGTTTGCAGCTTTCAAGCTACTAGCTTGTTGCTTAAAAGTTGAACTACATTTGATTACGCAACTTATAAGCCGATGTTATTTGCTGTTTTTGCCTAACTACATTGGAAGATTTAAACTAAATTTATCAAAGTTTTTTTCTTAAACAGATTTTTTTCCCCTTGAAAGATGCAAACAAACCCTATGTAGTTTGATTGGGACACTATCTTACATGGCCGCCTTCATTTTGATGCTCCTTAGTCCCTGTATTTGTACCTGAATGATAGGCCAACCAAACTACAACCTCGAGCAATGATATGCGTACAAATGTATGCGCTTTAATTGGGTGTTAAAACTTGTATGATAAGATCTTATCTGTTGCCATATCCGTGTTATTACACAGTTAGTACTCATTTGTTTGTATGCATATGACTCATAACCGATTGAGGGCATAAAACCGAAAAACTAAACTAGAAACTGATTATTCCTCTCTTCTGGGACTCTGCCCCTGCTATATGCATCATAATACATAAATATTATGTGAACATGCCTTGAGTGGTTTAACATCATACATATCAGAGACGCTGAACAAAAGAGCCAATTCTAAATAACCGAGAGCTCGGTTTGGCTCATTTGCCTCCCTATGTTCAAAACAAAACAAGCATTGAAGACGCCAAGAGGGGGTTTGAACAAAAGCTACCTTCCTCAATTTTCACTTTGTGATCACACATCTCAACATGCAGTGCGGCGAGAAATGAGAGCAAAACAGCCACAAAATCACAACTTAGAAACAAAGAGCAAATGTTTTACATAGATTTGCATAGTGTCGCTACCGTTACTTACATACGAGTAAGCACGAAACCCGGAACCATAACGTTAACCTATAACACAGCTCTCTCACGAGTATACGATACAGCTTATATCAGGTACAAACAACGTAGAGTACAAGCACTCGTTTTATGATAGACCATGAAAGAAAATAAGAGCATAACCGTTTGCAAAGTTTCCCAGGAAATGGAAGGGTTTTAGTCTACAAGCTTCTCGATTACCTGAAAACCTTGCATAACAGCTTACACGTAGATTTTACATGCCCACCAACTCAACTACGTTTCATCTGATTGGCCTTTCTCTCCGAGATATCAGCCAAAGATTTGAGATTGCAGTTGATCAGAGCCTTAACAAAGTCGCAAGTTTCATCTTTAGTGTTCCCCTCTGGTACGTCGACCACGAAAGACTCGATCGCCAGTGTCCCAGATCTTCCCTCTATCGTCTCTGGGTGAACTGTGAGGATAGAAGAGTAATTCTGCACCATCATAAGACAAACCCAGGTCAATCTTTCTATTAAACTGTGACTAGAGAAATTTTCAAGAAAAGAAATATATGGGATCGGAATAGGTTCAAGAAAATAAAAATATAAAAACTAAAGCAATCTCGAGGAGTACAATTTTGTTTCAGACTCAATTAAAGGACGTTATCGAAGCCGGATTTGATAGGTGAATATAAAGTTAGCTTGCACACACTGTTTTAGCTTAGAAATTTTATACCAACAATCATTATACGAGAATTACAAGTAATACCTCAAGCCTGTGATCGCCACCAACAATTTTAACCCCAAGGATGTGTTCGGTATCATCAAGAAGCTCCAACCTTTCAGTGCTCGTGGTAGCAGGAAGGCCTGATTTCACATTGACCTGTCTAAGACTGCCGATATTAAGGTCAGCACCGTCACCACCTTGCACGGTGCATCTGCTGACAAAGGGCTTATACTTCTGTGGCTGATCGAATCTCCTCACCAACGTCCACACCTACCAACCCAAAATAAATAACTGATCAGAAAAAATGAAAGCAACTTCGGAAACAATTAAAACAACTTGGTGACTAAGCAAAACAAAATGAAATACGAGAAGGGCTTTGCTCACAACCTTGGGTTTTATTTCATAGCCCAACTCTTTCGGATTTTAAAGAACTATTTTGAATTATTTCGAGTTACTGTGGGTAGGCTGCTTGGATTCTGCTCCTCACCGAATGATTTCTTTTATTTTGATTTGAACTCTATCTCGGGTATGCTTGTAGAAATTGTATTTTTTTGCCCCCCCCTTTTTTTTTTGTATTATACTTTGAACTTCTGGA
Organism: Embelia ribes; assembly: GCA_001753735.1. Classification (NCBI taxonomy): domain Eukaryota; kingdom Viridiplantae; phylum Streptophyta; class Magnoliopsida; order Ericales; family Primulaceae; genus Embelia; species Embelia ribes. Next base: position 8,271 of record MKEJ01014489.1, read on the forward strand.
AAGAAAATGAAACAATTTTGTGCTGCGCAGGAACATGTTTAAGGAATATAAGAATTATGAAAGTACTATGTTTTCACCTGCAAAATCTATTATAAAACATTGACAAGAATTACATTTAGAAGTTTAACCAAAATATTAGCCGCAATTTTAAGAATCTCATTACAGAGTGCGGTGTTAACAAGTGCCATGTTTCCGTTTTGTTACTTCTCCTGCGAAAAAAATCAAATCTAAAGAATAACAATAATAAGATAATTATAGTTAATTTCATCCAAGTTTGATTGGTTGCAATTTTTTTAAGCGAAAAGGGTATCTTTTTTATTTTCAGATGAAACTAAGGGCTTGTTTGGTTGCAGAATTTAACCACACAAAGAAATTAGTTGGATGCATCAGCTTATTTAGATCAAAATAGCAAATATGGATGGATAAGCTTAAAGATTCCAGCTTTTTTAAGCCATATGAGGTGAAAAGCTCATGTTTAAGCCAAGCGATTAAATTATGTCCTCTTTTCAACCAAAAAAAAAAAGAAAAAATTGAGCTTAAAGATGCTAACAAACTAGCACAAAATAATATGATCTTTAATGTGAAAAAAGGGATCTCTTTTAAGAAATATTTAACCAAAAATAGAGAAAAAATCACAAACAACTTAAGGCAAGACTACTAAGATATGGTACAAAATTGAAACCTATATAGAATTAGGAGAAATCAAGGAAAAAATTACTAGATCAACAGGAGCTTTGATGTGCTTAACAAGACACGAGCTACACTGATTCTCTCTGGGGCTGTGCTTGTGGTACCTCCTTGTGTACTCTCCTTCCATCTCTCTCTCTCTCCCTCCCAAACTTTCTGTTTAGCTTTGAGCTCAGCAGCAGTGTTTTGATTCTCTTCTTGACAAATATCCTTTTATTGTTAGGGTATCTTTTATTGCATTGCTTAAGCTCTTGGTTATTCTTTCATTTGTACAAAAGCTTGATTGAATTTGGTTGTTCAGTTTTTAAGTTGAATTTATTTGTTGTTTGTTGTATAGAAACTTCATTTTTTTACATATTCTTGTTCGGTTGAATATTTGAAGCTCCAACTTATATTTTTTTCACTTATAATTTACTTTACATTTGAATGCTGAGTTTTTAAGGTGGGCATGATAATGCATTAACCTAAATAAGTTGAACTTTTTTATTGTTGCGAAAAGATAATGTTTTAAGGGTAAATTATATTTTGCCCCTATGAGATTTCTGATTATTTCAGTTTATTTCCAAAGGTGTAGACAATTACACTTTACCCCCATTTCGTAATCCAAGTAAGTTTTTATGTATAATGACCATATTAGCCTAACTTTATACCTTATTTTATTAGTTTAGAAGCTTATAATATATAGAACTCCTCATGTTTTTTAAAAAAATATGTTATATTTATTTATACAATGGATTCATTTAACAAAATTATAACAAATAATTAGATAAAGGGTACTATTTAAGGGTTATTTTAGTAATTTCTTGAGTTATTATTGATAAATAATCTTAATTTCATTTCATCCTTGAAAATTTGGGAGTAAAGTGCAGTGGACATAGAAACTCATTGGGGGTAAAATGTAATATCAGAGACCTCAGGGGTCTTCTAAAATTATCAAAAACATAATGAGGCAAAGTGTAACTTACACTATATATATATATATATATATATAAAAGCTACAATTCAGAACCGTTGAAAATCTGTCACATCCCCTTTGTTCAATGCTAAAATGCCCACGTTATAATTGGGCCAATTGTCCGTAAAGAATAAATTGTATTTTTGCCATTAACGTCATTTTCATACTTCTTGTAACATAACCCTTTTATTAGATATATATAATATTATTACTTAATTAACTCTCTTGTCTTAATCATGTGTGCGGTTCCATCAATTGCATATTAGTCACACTTCACCAATTTTATTCTATTTGAGAAAGATAAAGTTGGATATAAGATAGAAGAAAAATGGTGTTAGTTTGTTAGGACATTCTCCACCTCGCATTACTGATAATACTAGATATCTCGTGTGTTGCACGTGTTGGTTTTTAAAATACTAAATATTGAGTATAT
>MKEJ01014493.1:0-16576 GCA_001753735.1 Embelia ribes
TATTTGGAAAAACAATTCACCCCCACCTCCTGTTTGCCTAAAAACCATCAACACGTCTGCGGTTAAGAGAATTTGGTAAATTTTGTAGGTAAGACTATCGTTTTTTTAAGTTATTTTGTAAAAAAAAAAGAAAAAAAAGAAAAAAAAAGGAAGAAAATTTTATAAAAAGGCACACCTAGCATTCTTTTCATTTTCTATTGTAGCCTTCAAAAAATCACAACACAAATATTTTAAGTTAAATAATGATAAAATTAATTTATTACTCTGTATTAATTCAAGAAAATAGAGAGAAATTTATGAGATATGCATAAATTTTAGATTGAATTTTGTTTATCATGAAATCAATCTGATTATGTTTTGATTTTTTTTTTTTGATAATTAAAACAAAAATGGGGTGCAACATGAGGAATTCGCAAGGGGCCATGCATCCTAGTAATACTATCGTCCAAGCATGCTCAAATGTTTGGATATGTTAGATAAGTCCTACTTGCAATTATCAAGAAATATGTTAGACATACTTGCAATTTAACATCTCAGTTCAAAAAATAATGGGGGTATTTTAGGCACAAAATGCGTATATAAAATAAAAGAGGTAGAACATACTTTTGGAGTAAAGTTGGATATTCTAATCGCGATATGTATTCACATAGTCTTTTGACACATATCTTGTAAATTTGGAATTTCTAAATAAAAAAATTATCATAACAAAATTTCACCAAAAGTAAATATGTTTGTAAAATAAAACTTATTAAAAATAAATTATTTTGTTTGTAAATATTATCGTAACATAATTTCTCTAAAACTAATCTAATTGGAAACATTAAATTATATGCTATGCATGAGAATAAAAGGATGAATATCAGATTAAAAAGATAAAAAATTATTTATGGTGGAGAAATATATAAAAGTTGTTAATGGAACTATTTTCGCTCTATTTTTTGACAAATGTCGGTATAATTAATTGACACGTGTTAAGTTTTTATATAATAAATATTAGAAAACTCCATATATCTAAATATCTTGGAAAAATAAATTTATTAAATTATATTATTTTATTAAAAAATATTACCATAACAGAATGTCCCTAAAAATAATTAAATATAAATTGATTAATAATAAATTAAAATTAAAAGTAATTAAAAATTTTAATCCCATATTCCTGAAAATAAATAAACTTATTTGTCCCATACATTGAAAATATTTTGTTAAACTTCTCCGTCCTATACTTCTAAAATGTAATTATATCATAAACAATTAGGACAAATATAAAACTAATGATTTAAAAATAAGATTGGAGGTGTCAAAATTTGAAGAGCATTTTAAAATTAGAGTGTTTATTTTGAAATCAAAATTATTTGTAAATAATGAAAATATACGAAGTTACCAATATGATATTTATTTTAGTATAAGTTAGCTTTTTTTTTTATGATTTTTTATATTGGTATTGGTGTAAGTTACCATTTTGATTTTTATTTTATTTTTCTAATTTGAGTATTGTAGTATTTTAAATATGAGCAAAAATTATATAATGTACTACTAAATATGTCATTTTAAAAAAAAAATTGGGGACCAAGTTTATCAATTTTTCAAACTCTGAGAACTAATACTGTTGTAAATGAAATTACAGGGACAAAAATAATTATTGTTGAAACTACAAGGATCATTGTAATTGGATACGATATTGAATAAATATTGATATATATATTTTGTTAAATATAATCTTATCCTTCTTTGGTCCAAATTATCAACTAAAATAATTATAATTGTATAAGAGTAAGTTATTTTTGAATTGTAAAATAGAAAAAAATTTAGAATCCTTGACACTTATAGAAGAGAATAGAAATACATAGATAAATAAGAAGAAGATAAGAAAGAAGTAGCATGAGATGGCAATAAAAAGTAGTCACGTGTGCATATTTTAACTATTTAATAAGAAAGGATAAGCTTTCGCCCTTCAGAGTTCGAATACTTTGGAAAGTGTACCAGTATAATTGAATAGTTAAAATACTTGGTACAATTAAACATGAAAGGGATCGCGATACTTGATCAAGAATTAATACTCCAGTGGATATCGCTATTGATCACGGAAGGAGAGAGAGAATTTTTAAACAATAGTCATAACTACTACTAAATAAACGACTTTATTCTTAATAAAATAATTAAAACACTAATAACTAGTAATATTATACATCACAATTATCCAATTTCACCATTCTGCCCCTCTTTGAGACAACCTTGTACCGTAGTCAGATAGTAATATATTGAAAAGTGGACCCCATATTAGCACTTTCACAGCAGATTGTCGAGAGCTAGTTCAATGTCGCTTTCGGATCTTGTCGCGAGGATTTACATGACTTGCGAGTAACTCTACTTTTCTTATAAGTGCTAAGGACCGTTGCTGTGTTAATCAAACGGCCAAGCTCCCAACTTTAATTAAATATTACATAAGCACAAAGATCAAACCACTTAGAATTCATTTAAAAACCCAATAATAATGCATTATATTGGGCTATCGGAGATGGGAAAATGTGTCGCAATCACTAACGCATTCATTGAAAGAGATGCTGGTATAATATGGGGTTTACCCCCTCAATCAAGATTATAAAAGGTTGTATTAAATAGTTTCGATCAGTTATTGACACGGTATTTGCCCCTGCCAGTAACCCTCTACAGCAAATACGAAAATGTTCATTTTTTTTTCTGTGACCTCATCATGGGCAGCCTTGGTTGCGCTGGCTGAAGATGTTGTAGCGAGATGGAATTTGGTGATCAGGTGGAGATTTTCCCCATTCTCCCTCTGATTCTAAGGGTTCCATAACCTTGACAGACCCATCTGTCAACCCGATAGCAAATTGGTTCCGCTCCTGCGGGTGAGCTGCTATTGTGAGAGGGTACACAGTTTCGCCTCTGCAATAAATTTTCAGAAATGATTCAGAATATGCTTGAGAAACAATGGAGAAAAGCTGGATCAATTTGAAGATAATCTATGTAGTCACATATTACCAGAGCCTTCCATTATTAAATTTCTGATTTTCTTATCGGTTCCAGAATTGCAACAATGGAACTTTGGAAAACTCCACTAGTTTTTGTCACAAAGAGAAAAAAATTTAGTTACCAGCCAGGTAGCAAGAACAACTTTTTGGGGCATTATAGGGATGTTATTAGCAAAATTTGTGAACCAAGCCGCCAAAAGCGTTTCCCACATTGTTTCTCTTTTCAAAAACCAGAAAACAATTTTTGAAACATGACCGATACAAGTGAGTTGGTAGGAACTTTGTTGTCAAAACAATACTTGAGAAAAGGCCTTGCCCTTACCCATTTACCCCGGGGCCTACGCTGTATGCTGACGAGGCAATATGGCATCTGGGTCTTAGGGTACTCGCCTCGAGCACCCATACACTGCCATCAAGGAAGGATGCATAGACCAGTTGACCATCCCCAGAGTACGTGGCAGAGGTTATAAGTTTCAAGAAAGCATGTCGTGGGGCCCACTGCACCAGAAAAAGAACCCCATCCAAAATTAATGCTGGTTACATAAATGGTATCGAGAGAATAAAAGCATATGTACATATATAATTAGTAGCTTCTGAGTTTTGTATAGTACCTCATTGATGCGCTCCATTCTCGAGGCGTCGTAGACTGCCAGAAGCTTTTGTTGGGTCACCAGCAAATGGAAGTGATCAGGGTGAAACTGGACCGCAGTTTCACCACCGAGAGGCGCATCAGCCAGCATATTCACTGCAACCAACTTTATTTTCACCCATATGTTGGTGTTCCAAACACAAAGCTGCAATCGGGATTGCTAAATCAGTTACATAATTCAGTAAAAGAAACCTTTGATACGAGTAAATAACAGATGCAAAAAGATCTCACAAGAAATTCAATCAATGAACAAGCATAAAACAACAGAAAAAGAAAAAAAAGGATCCAATATGGACAAATCTACAGATGATAATAATTTATAATGTTTTATATGTAAAATAATTTGATACTTCTCAAGAGGAAAAGAAAAGAACAGAAAAAATTAAAGAGGAGGTGCACTTACCACCCCATCATCTCCGGCTGAAACCAAGATGTTGAGGCCAGTAGAGAATGCTAAGCCAGTTATGCCCCTCCGGTGGCCTTCCAGAATTGCAATCTCCTATAGAGCAGAAAAAACATACAACATTACTTCTAATCACAAAAGCAGTTAGAAAAAAATTGAAACTCAATTAGGTAACAAAATTATTACCACATCCTCTCTCACTTGGTAAATTGAAACCGTTGAGTCGTCGAACCCAATGGCTATAATGTTATTATCCAGAGGATAAAATTGAGCGCATGTCACAGTGGGCGGGGGAGGCATAATGCCTGCAATTTCCTGCATATTGGGAACAATCGAAGCGGTGAAAAAGTTAATCTTGGTGCTCGGTGCACCTTAGTTTTAGTCAAATGAGATACCCATTACTATGCAAACATACCTTAAATGTCAGCGTATTAAAAAGGGATGCCAGTCCACCATACGCTGATACTGCGTAACTGTCATTACGGGAGAGAGTCAAGCATGGCACATGGTCACTAGGGTGCACTCCTATGGCATGTTCAGTGGCCATAACATTCTGTGTGTCTGGGCTCTTAGGTTTCCACTGTTGTGGAAGAACTCGTGTGGTGGCCTTCAAAAATGTCCTCGGTGACATTAGAAATCACATAAATCAACTATTTAATACAAAGTAGCTCAAATGTAACAGAAAACCAGCCCACAAATTTTCACATCTACAATATTAGGTTACTTCCTGTTAAATTTGTCAACAATCATTTTCCCATTAGAATTTTTTGGTTAAGACTTCCAACTGTCGTGTGCTATGAGCCACTTCAAGGTGGGGTAAGAGAAAAAATATTGATAAAAATAACTTTTGGATGTGTACTTGCCCCACCCTAGGGCAGGGTCAGACCAGCTTGTGCTTATACTAAAACTGGTAGCCCAGACCGGACTGAAAAGACTCATTTGGCCAAAAGCAATCTAGAATGATCAAATGAGACAAGTAGGAAAAGAATTTGGAACCATATATAATATTCTTAATAGGTCTTTAACATAATTTTAAATTATAAAGGAGATCATAAATACTGAAACCAAAAATATTTCAAGAAACACTTTTTGACCGTTAAAGTGCTATCCAACATCAGGACTTGATTGAATTAATGAAGTGCTTATATTGGGCTCCTCTCTAGCGCTTATATTTGATGTAGAATTGATTCATAAGAAGAAATAATAGAGGAGAGAATAGAGGAAAGAGAGAGAGAGAACAGGGAGAGAGGCAACACAATATTTATTTATTCTTAATAATCAATTCTATTGTAAATAAAACAACTGATAAAGCCAGGGGAAGAAAAACCCTAATTCTATAAAAGGAAACAAAATCACAATATCCGATTAAAGGAAATACTAGCTAGCCTAATTAAATTCCCTAAAGAAATAATACTCACTTATAAAACTAAATAAAACACACTGGCTTATTGAAATAAACAAGGAACTCATAATATCCAAATATTCCTTATTGATCTCCATCATTCTCTCTCCGTTGGAAAAAGTTCGACCTCAAACTTGATAGCTTTAAAAACAAGGAGCAGTTGCAAACCAATCATCCACCATATATCAACATGAGCAATCCACTTGAGCTTGACTTTGCAATTGTACAAACACGATCGCAACATCTTTCTTCAACCCGAATAATCCCACAACATATCATAAAGGCACCCAAACAAACGTATCCACACACGAATTAACCAAAGTATCAAATGGAACCATCGAGGAAGATATACCACTTCCATTCTTTATGTAAAAGCGCAATGTACTTCCCAAGAGAATAGAAGTAATAAGATTTTCTCCTGCATTTTCATAATAAGAATTAACCCAAAAAGGATCGCTATAATTAGTCCATGACTTAAGTGCATCTTGTGAACCTCACATTTATTCAAACACCACTCTCCTTCAAACTCACAAACTATTTCTTCCCTAGAAATATTCTGAGCAATATCCACCACGACCTCTTAAAATTTGCTAGGAATTTGTTCAATTATAACTTCTATCTCATTTTTGTAAGGCAGTAGAAAGGGTTTCATCCAAATGCTCAAATATCTACTCCTCATCAATATCCTATCATTATCGAACTCCTTGAAAGCATCCCTTGCATGTTTAATAAGTTGCTCACATGTATCAACAATTTCTATATCTACTATAAGTGAAACTAACTTGATTGTAAAATTGTCACATTTATCAATTGATTTCAACAGCTCTTCCAGCTGTACAACAATGTGCGTGTCTTTGTCGTTGGCAAAAAAGGACGTGCAATCATACTTAGACTCAAGAAGTTCATTAGGCTTAGAGTTTGGTGTGCGTTCGAGCCAACTTTCTATTTGGAATGCTAAAAAAAGCTTCCTTTAGTGTTAAAGGCTAAAAATAATTTCGAAACTCTTTTCTAATCTCTTTGCACAACCCAATAATGAAATCATCTGCAAATTCCCACGATCTAGCTCTAACTCTACAATTTCGACATAATGTCTCAAATTCCACAAAATAACAACACTCAAAGATTTTTGCTTCAAATAACGCCATTGCTCATAGAAAAATTCTTCTTCATAATAATCACGAGCAAGAGTAAGCGAGACTTGCCTGTTTGCTACTATCCAAGATAATTCAGAAAATTGCTCATTTAGCTCTTCAATTGAGTTTTGCAAACAGTCTACTTTATCCTCGAGTCGATCTAACCTATGCTTGAAAGACATTTACAAGTGAGTTTTTTTAGGGCTAGTTTAGTGGGTTGCTTGAAATTAATGGAATAAAGCATTTAGAGTTTTAATTGAGCTAAAGGTTTAGCATATTGGGCTATTTATGGGTTGTTTTCTTGTTTTATTTTCCAGTAGATATATAGTGGAATTTTAGTTTAATTAGCAAGGGTTAAAATGATCTGGGCTAATTAGGCTAAATGGTAATTAATAGGTAACTGAGTTAGGTGTAGGCTAGGGCAAGAATATAGCTAATAATTTAAGGGGGAGGGGCCTTACATTGAGATGATGATGATGATGACGATGTTCCATGGTGTTTGATGGTATAGAGTAGTGGAGCAGCAGCAATGTTGGTGGTCCGAACACTCAGCAGCGGCAAAAGCAACTAGATTGATTTTTCTTTTTTTCGTATTATTTTTTAAACAGACTTTTCCCAACAAAAATTGGACAAAACTTGCAAATAAGTAGGATCGAGTTTGAGCTCTGATACTAATTGATGTAAAACTGATTAATAAAAAGAAAGAATAGAGAAAAAGATACAAAAAAGAACAAGGAAGGGGTAACACAATATTTCTTTATTCTTAATAATCAAAATAAAACTGATAAAGCCCCATAAATATAAGGAAAGAAAAAACCTAATTCTAGAAAGGAAACAAAATCAAAATATTCGATAAAAGGAACTACTAGCTAGCCTAATAAAATTCCCTAAGGAAAGAATACTCACTTATAAAACTAAATAAATAAAACACACTGACTTATAATAAATAAACAAATAACTCGTAATATCCAAAAATTCCTTATTGATCACCATCAATATTAGGCTCCTCTCATTCCTCTAATACGTCCCTTTAGTGGGAATGGTATGGAATTCAACATGGTATTGGTCTTGGGTTCACGTCTCATCACTACCCAATTAAAAAATTTGACTTCCACTTGTGGTCTCAAAAAATAAGCCACAGATGAGGGGACATGAATGCATGTTAATATAATAACAAATAATATGTTGTGCCTCACCCTAGGCTTTAAGGTGGGATGGTACCCACATCCCCCAACATTGAAAAATTATTACAAACAGAAAGTGTAAAAAACTCATAAAAAACAATCCAATTCCATGAACCTAGAAAAAGCTTTTATGTTTCTGAATATAGCTAGCAATTCGAATCAAAACTTCAATAAATACAAAACCTGCTTGAACAACAAAATAAAGAAGCATGGAAGCATGTTACTATGTACTACATTACTTGCCATTACCTTTCCACCCGGATTCTGTTCATCACTTTGCCACTTCCACACAGTCAAAATACCATCAGATCGAAGTGCATAGAGACCAACACCAGAATGTGTGTATACCAGACGAAGAACCTTAAGAAAAAAATTAACCAAGTCCAAATTTCATTCAAGAAATTAACTCTTCCAAAACAAAGTTGAGGAATATTGTCCCCATCTTTGCACAAGCAAAATATTATTGGGGATAAAACATCAGAAGGGGCAAACCTAATACACGTGATACATACCTTGTCGGCTGCACTGTTACCCTGTGGCATGGTAACTTGCTGGCACTGAACCGGATCGGTAATTTCAGACAATTGCCAGGGTTTGATTTTTTCCGGTACACCATCCAAAGTTCTTGACTCCTTAATGTTGCTTGACATGGGCTGATCTCCACACTAGAGAAAGAACAAAAAAGAATTAAATCAAATAAAAGAAACAACTCTTAGGTTTTAGCCATCATGATTGTTTGTGTTTTCTGACACAATAGAAAATAATATACCATGGTACAACATCATCACCATCCAAGCCTTTGGTCCCAAGAAATTGAGGTTGGCAAAATGCAACCAATATAAGATATCATGTTGGGTCATTGATGTGAATCTTAAGTAAATCACACCTAATATAGTGTTCACAAAGATATGATGCACCATGAAAGCAACAAGAAGAAAACAAGAAAAACTACGATGAAGCCACCCAATTCGGATGCTTTCAACTAGTCCAGAAAGCATTTAGCTACAAGAACCCTTTTTCATCTCTTTTTCTCTCTCAAACAGACATTTTTTCCTCTTTCAAGCAAAAGAAGATTCACTAGATCTACTTGGAGCCCCCTAATTACAGGCATTTCTGTACAAGCTTAATTTAATGCAAATTTCTGGAGAGGCTATATCTTTCGTAAATGGCACTTATTTACCTACCTAATCCACTGAAAGAGTAAAGAAAGGGATGATCCCTACTAAATCTCATCTTCAAAAAAACAAGCTTATTCTGATCAAAAGAAAATGGTATAAATGACACTTAATCCTACTACTTAATGTTACTTGAGTTCCGCTTTAATTGATCTGAAATCAAGAGTTTAAAATGTTTTAAAAATCGAATCATCCATACACAAGAAAATTGTATACAGCACGTGCATTTCAAATCATACGGTTGTATCCTAGTCATAATTTATCAATCTCTTAAGAGAAGTGAGAGGTCTATCTATTGTAGCTCTCTCTCTTTTGATCCGATATGGGTTGATACACGTCTATCTCATACAAGACGAGATATTCATGTAACGGATGTGTATGGTAGTTATATATACAAGTTGCATAAGTAAAAAAATAATAATAATAAATAAATTAAAACTAGAAAACAACAATTAAAGAAACGAGACATATTGTATATCGGATGTTTATCGCGGATATATATACAAAGTGTATCAGTAAAAAAATTAAATTTAAAACTAGACATCAACAATTAAGAAAGTGAATCGACACTTCCATATTGAAAATGAAATGTCTAACCCATTTAGGAAGTAAACCAACAAAATTATGCACCATATCTCTTAATCAAGGCACAAAAAAGAACTTAGTTTGATTGAAAGTAATAGAGTAATCGATCAATCAAAAAAAATAAATCAGTTCATGGAGAGGAAAAGGAGAATCAATTGATTAATGGGTTGATTTTGGGGCTAATCGGATTGAAGAGACTAGAGAACGGACCAACATCTAATCTCATCTGTGGCTGATTGAATTTGAGACTGATCGGAGTTGAGGCTGAAAGAGAGGCCGGATGAGAAAGGTTGAAGATATTCTCATTAGATAGACAAAAGCTCTTAATATAAAGGGTATGGTTATTTGGTAATTTTACTTGTACCAATACTATTTGTCTCTTCCACTTAATGAATAAATGGTAAAATTTATTCAAAAAACATATCTTATGCATATCATTTTGCAATTGTATTGGTCGATAAAAGTGGCATTTTATTTGTATTTTCATGCTATTTTATGTCTATTTTTGCATTTCTATGTTATATTATGATTCTTTAAGTGATATTTGGGCTTCTAGTTCAAAGGTCCTTTATTTTCAAATATTTAAAATAACAATAAATATTTCATGTTTAAAGTCTAGAATTTCCTAAATTGCAACCGCGGAGGCTTATTCCATTTTACACAAACCTGCACATGGTCATATCCATGCGGCACTTATTGTTTCACTTGAGACACTAAGCTTGTGTCTAGTATTACCTACAGTGGGACATGTTGATTCTATATATGTACTTGTGTTTACATCAATGATATGATATTTATACATGTATTAAAATTTAATAAGCATGCTCAAAGAGTTAGTTTGGAGCTTTTGCATGGGAAATAATATTTAAGGATTTGACTATCTCGATTTCCATATTCAGAAGCATTGTAGGTATGGATTGTTTGTGATATGCTCTATAATTCATTTCTTTATTCAGCTCTTGTACTCCAATTATATTCCCCATTGGTTTTGAATCCTTTAGCATTTATTACGCACATTATGCCTTTATTATATATATTTGACGCATGCTGGTTTGTGCATTGGATTGGACATTCAGGCTCGTTTCATACAATTAGGGACAAAATCTAGGGATATGACGATATGGACCACGGGTCAGGCTGTAGTTTTGGTTAGTCAATCCAAGTTATTCATGGCCATCATTTGATATATATAATTTATTGAGCAAATATGAAAACATATTCAGTTTAAATTTGGTGGGTATCGATTCTTTCAAATCTGTCAGTGTTATGCATAATTTGGTTACTGGACCGGACCTTAAGTAACTATTTGATTTAGCAATGTATTTGTAAAACCTTTTGTAGTTATCATTTTGTGCAAACTATCTAGTGTTCCCTCCGTCCACATATAATTGGCTACATTTGCTTTTTGGGACATCCAAAAATCATTGGCCGCTTTCCATTTTGGTACGCTTCAATCATTACAAAATCTAGTTAAAAGTCAGCATTACCCTTTTATTAATTATTACTAGTAAATCATCACGTGCTATGCACGTAAGATTTCAATCTGATATTCTAAATTTGTCATCCTATATTACATGTACTTTTTCTAACTAATAATAGACAATTTTAACAGCAAGTTAGTTATTATTTTGTAAGTTTCTTCATACATAGCTCATCTTTAACTTTTTTTTTTTAATTATTATTATTATTGGTGTGATAATTGGTATTAAAAATTACATGTATTTTTTCTTTTGTGTGTGTGTGGGTGTGGATTATGTTCTATTGTTACTTCACTACAAACAAATTGTGTATGAAGTTAACTAAATTGAAAGTGTTTTATCAACACTATATTTACCATACTTAATAAAATTAACCAATTGATTTAGGTTGTAATAACTTTACAACGTCTCCTTGTATTTTCTTTTTTGTGCAACTAAGTTTTTTCTTTTCTACTTTTATTATTATTTGTTAAACATGAATTTAATTCAAATGTTTGCAAATTCTAATAGTTTGATATTATAGGAAGGGATCTCCCATATAATTAGATGAGTAACTAAAAACTACTCACAACAATTTATATGCTCTTCTTGAATTTTGATAAATTCAACAAAATTTCAACATGCATGATTCATTAAATTTTCATTAATATCTCATAAAAAAATAATAATAATTCAAGATTCTTCGGACAATAATTTATATCAAATCTTAAAAATTATCAAAAGGAAAATAAATACTTAAAAATGCCGAACTTCCTTATATCATTACTAGTCTTTAGCCCATGCGATGCATGGATTTTGTTTTAATTTTATTTTTCTTTGCTTGAGATGCATAAAATTTGATTTTTTTTTAAATTTAGTATATATTTAAATATAAAGATTGGCTCTTTGTTTAACTTGAATATTTTTATTATTACTCGTTTAGTATTTGTAATACTTTTTTTTCCAGAGTTGATTCCACAATCATAAATTTTAAATTTGCCCTTGAGACAATATTATAGCGCAGATAATTACTTAGAAACAATACGTTGATAAACATACCAAATCACCAAATTTAAAAGGAAATAATTTCAAATGAAAAACCCATTAATGCTGACACAAAACATATAAGAGAAGAACCCAAAAAATCTATAATGAAAAAATTAAGGTACTTTCTCATATCAACATTACAATTTTGTAGCAAATTTTTTTTATCCTACCATATTTCTATCTATTTTACAATTGTACAATTACAACAGTTTCTTTCTCTCCCTAAATAAACAGACCAAAAAGTTTAAAATACAATTAACAACAATATTGATAAGTCTAACATAATATATATGCATAATTTTGTATGTAAGTGTAACCGCATATTCTAAACATAAATAAAAGGCAACCCAAGTATTGATTCAACTTTAAAATAGTAATCAACGAATTAATCAAAAGTTATATGCAGTAATAATATTATAAAAGTAATTAATTTATAATAAATATTGAAATATCCTCAAAAAATCGCTTTGGAATAATCTTACACACATAATGTTTTTGATCAAACAATATTATTATTAAATTTAAAAAAAAAAATTATTCATTTATAAATATATAATAATTTTTATCAAGGAGAAAATTACAATGAAAATAAAGTTTGAATATCCAAAAGTAAGGAGTGAAGTAGCAGATTGGCAATGCTTGTTTGGAGAATTTATATCAGTACTAAAAACACTTGGGGACATATGCTGCATAGTTTATATGGAGAATTTATACATTTTGAGAATTTGGGAGGTTAAAATGTTGGAATTAATATGTCATTAAATTGCAATGATTATTTTTGTAACAACAAGCTTTTAAAGGTAATTTAAGAGTTCGTTATGGATTTTATAATGTGTATATTTTTCAAAATATAATAATTGTTGACAACAAAGAGTAACTGAAATTGTTAGTCAATTCTTTTAAATGCTTTATTTAATTTTTGTACCAAAGGATAGGTAGGGCTCAATGGATGATGATACTTGGCGCAAAATATATATTGAGATGCTCTCAAAATTAAAAGTACATGTAGCTTTAATAAGATTGATATAGTATTTCCTCGATAATTTATAGCAACTTAATTTTTTTTAGTCATGAACAATGTAATTTCTTTTTATGTTATATATAACAATGGACCAAAGAGCAATTAATGCTCATGTACACTCATCATCCTTATATTGTTTATATTGTTTTTGCTAAATTCACAATAGAACAGAACAACATTTAATTCTCTTCAATTACACATAGACCATTACTTTTGAAAATTGTCAATTTTATGATTATTCAGTATTTAACGCCAACTTTATGGCTCATGAATGGATTTTTCAATTTTCAATAAAAGTCAATTCTTATTAATTTATTATATATAAAGAATTTTCATGTGTCATCTAATTGGAGTGTCACTTGATGTAATCTTATGTGAAGACCCTACTTTTAATTTATTGTATATGATATATGATATGATAATTGTTATCAATACATACATTCAATTGTCATTAAAAATTATTCATTAACTAATTTTTTACTAACTAATTTTAAATTTATTTGATTTTTTAATTTAATTATTAATTAATTTATTTTTTATTAACTATTTTTTTTTACTATTCTTTTGTTTTTACTATCAATAGTACCATATTTATGTAGCATTCTTTTTTGTTATTGGTAATTATATATGCGTTTTGTTTTTTGAGAAATTATGCATTAATGGCCTTATCTTATTCTTATGGAAGAGAGAATATACGATAATGTGATTAATTATAAGCCACGCAATTGGTATGAACACACTGTAATATTTACAAGATTTGGTTACACTAGATGATCTAACCATACATTGATAAAATAAAAAATAAAAAAATCACTATTTATTTATTTATTTTTATGATATTTTTTTTGGATTGATGTGTACCAACCAATGGATAAGAACTAGGATACACCTGTTTCCATTTATACCTTAAGATCCAAAAAAATGGATAAGGACTTCACATGGTATGATATCACATTAAAAGGTCATCACATGTTTTCAAACCCTACAAAAATGAAATTAGATCTTCAACAAGGAAGTCCTCTCTAAAAGAATTCTTTATCTTTTTTCTCATAGAATACAAAAATTATTGTAATTTGAAAATAAAATACTATAAATTTATAATAACATATTATTACTATTTTTAATTTATTTTTAACTAAATTTATTGTAGTAAATTATCCTCATGTTATAATAATCTTATCCTTAAAATATAATAATTCCATACAAATAAAATTTCATGCATATTACAAGAAAAAAAAAATTTACTGAGAGCAAATCCCATCAATAAAACCATTCCTTTTCCCATATGCACTTAAAAAGATAAATGTATATGTATATATTGTTTTCTATCTTGTCCATGACTTGTGGTTAATTTCATTACAGTTCTTAAGAAAAATATCTAATTTTTTTCAATAATAATATACATACAAACTAAATGTACTAAAAACTTGTAAAACATGTATTTTAGGCAATGATATGTTATTTTGATACATACAAAAATTGTAAATTGTTTTATTGATGAGTCTAGATTAATTTCATTAAGAATAATCATATCCATACATACTAATATATAGAAGTTCCATTAATATAAAATTTATATCAATAGGTATATGTAATATCTACATTCCATTTCATTTATATTGGACATGGGATTTGCTCTCAATACGATAACTTTATTTTCTTGTAATATACACAATTTTTTTGTACGAGATTATTGTATTTTAAGAATAATAATACTACAAACTAAGAATAACTTATTACAATTAATTTTAATTAAAAATGAACTAAAAATACAGCTAGTAAAATTTTCTCAATTTTTAATAATATGTCCTTAAAAAATAAGAATTCGTATATATTACAAGAAAAAAGTTTGACATGACTTAAAATTTAATCAACATCATAATGGGTTCCACAAGATTTGTTTTTTAGGGTTATCTAATATTTATTCCCCCTTTCATGTATTATATATAAACTATAATTTGGCTTGAATCATGCTTTCAATAGCAAAAGTACAATCAATTATCCCATGTCTAGGCAAATACCATATGAGATGAGTCTGAGAATAATTTTTAGTTTGCCCAGTGGGGTTGTCAGTCTTGATATTGAAAATATTGATAGATACAATATTTTTAATATAGGAAATACAAGATATACACAAATTCTAATGGAAACAAATCAACAATGATATATAATTTTTTAATTAATATGATACAACGATATATGATTTTCTAATTAAGATAATACTCATAATCTGCTCCAATAAGACATATGTAGTTGTTGATTGCAACAATTATTCTTATTAATAGGACAAAATTTGGCTGCAAATTGAGTAACAGTTAGAGATGGCTAGGAGTTTTGACTTCAAGAAATAAAACTTTAATTAGTTAAGAAAACATCAAAAAATACCCATTAGTCTATAAATTAAATATCTTTTAAACATGACCTCATATTCAAATTGGGATTTGGTATTTGGATTTTAAATAAATTAGAATTTCTAATCGTCATTCGGAATTGAATTAATATTTATAAATTGACTTTCTATTAAAATTTCATAACTTCATCTCATAATCCAACAAAGATTCGTAGTTTAATTTTTAATTGGAATTTCTGATATGAATAGATGTGATATATTTGAGTTGATTTTTTGAGAAAAAGCCATAAAACAAATGGAATGAATCTGGGTTAGAATGTTAACACAGACCTACATCCAATAAGGACGCGACACGTGGGTGTACACTTTGTCTCCTAATAAAATATATGTTGATATGTTTGTTACAGTCTAATGATATGGGTACAAATTATTTGTTAAAAAAATTATATATTGAAGTGACTAATTTTAGACTATATAATTTAAATTTGTATAATTTTTTTTTTATAAATAATTTATATGGATATAATTTTTTTTAATTAATTAATGTCACATATTTTGGTCAAGTAACATAGTCATGTGCATAAATAATGACCATGTATGGCACTCAGAAACCAGTTGTTACATACAAAAATTTAAAATATTGGCTTATGAGAAATATATTCTCATTAATCACATAAACACTCAGAGTAAGAAAATTGAAACGAAAAACGCGTGGAAAATTGAAAGTAACAAGCAATATTTTAAAAATATAGAAAAAATAAAAGATGATAATATTATAAATAATCGAAAAAGCAAATATATGACCTCCTCTTGAAAATTAAATTACATTAAAAGTGCATGTAGTTAAAAGGATAGATATCAATAATAAAATAAAATACTTACAGTATCATGATAGATAGTATTAACAATACATAAAAAATAATTAAGTGTGATTTTTTTTTTTTTTTCGAGTTTCCTATCATTTTAAAAAAATTTCACAAACGAGTTTCTGATACGATTTTTGGAAATGAAAAATCTCCGTTCTACCATTATGTACCAAAGAAATGAGTTTTTCATGTCTAACTAAAATCCTGCTAATTATGGTTATTGGACATCAAAGTAGGGAGACTAAAATTTTTTTATAAAAAAATCATTAGAGTACTAAATCCAATATAAAAATTATTTAGACTAATATATT